>PVIW01005984.1:0-95303 GCA_004026585.1 Noctilio leporinus | reverse complement strand
TAATGTCACCCTCCAGCTGTGCTTCTGGTGCCTGGACATCCACCTGCACTCTGGGCAGCAACACATCCATTTCCGGGACTTTGACTTCTCCTTTGACACCCTTCATGTCAATTTTGGGTCCCTTGATATCCACCTGTGGGCCCTTGATGTCCACCTTAGGCATCTTCAACTTGGGCATGTGAATCTTGATGTCTCTGGAGGCCACCTCCTTGTCCTTGAGGCTGATGTCACCCTCTAGGTGTGTGTCCGGGGCCTGGATGTCCACTTCAGCACTGGGCAGTGACACCTCCATTTTGGGGCCAGTCACCTCTCCTTTGACACCCTTCACATCCAGCTTGGGCCCCTTGATGTCCACCTGGGGGCTCTTGATGTCTACTTTGGGTATCTTGATGCTGGGCATCTGCACCTTGGGCAGGTGGCCCTTGAACTTGACCCCTTCTGCTTTGCCTTTCAGTTCTCCCAGCATCACCTCTCCCTCAGGGAGGGCCACCTCCAGCTGTCCATCAGGAAGCTCCATTTCAGCAGAGGGCAGCTGAACCCCAACCTCAGGGGTTTGCATCTCAACTCCCACAGAGGGCAGGCTCACATCCCCTGTGGCCTTGGGCACAGGCAGGTCTACAGAAGTTGCCAGATCCTTGCCTGACACTGAAACGCCAAAGGTTGGCATCTTGAACTTGGGTATCTTGAACTTGGTGTCCCTGGAAGCCACCTCTTTGTCCCCAAGGCTAATGTCACCCTCCAGCTGTGCTTCTGGTGCCTGGACATCCACCTGCACACTGGGCAGCAACACATCCACTTCTGGGGACTTGACCTCTCCTTTGACACCTTTCATGTCAATTTTGGGTCCCTTGATATCGACCTGTGGACCCTTGATATCCACCTGTGGGCCCTTGATGTCCACCTTGGGCATCTTCAACTTGGGCATGTGAATCTTGATGTCTCTGGAGGCCACCTCCTTGTCCTTGAGGCTGATGTCACCCTCTAGATGTGTGTCTGGTGCCCGGATGTCCACTTCAGCACTGGGCAGTGACACCTCCATTGTGGGGCCAGTCACCTCTCCCTTGGTGCCCTTCACGTCCAGCTTGGGCCCCTTGATGTCCACCTGGGGGCCCTTGATGTCTACTTGGGGCATCTTGATACTGGGCATCTGCACCTTGGGCAGCTGTGCCTTGAACTTGGCCCCTTCTGCTTTGCCTTTCAGTTCTCCCAGCATCACCTCTCCCTCAGGGAGGGCCACATCCAGCTGTCCACCAGGGAGATCCATTTCAGCAGAGGGCAGTTGAACCCCAACCTCAGGGGTTTGCATCTCAACTCCCAAGGAGGGCAGGCTCACATCTCCTGTGGCCTTGGGCACAGGCAGGTCTACAGAGGTTCCCAGATCCTTGCCTGACACTGAAACGCCAAAGGATGGCATCTTGAACTTGGGCATCTTAAGCTTGCTGTCCCCGGAGGCCATCTCCTTGTCACCAAGGCTAATGTCACCCTCCAGCTGTGCTTCTGGTGCCTGGACATCCACCTGCACTCTGGGCAGCAACACATCCATTTCCGGGACTTTGACCTCTCCTTTCACACCTTTCATGTCAATTTTGAGTCCCTTGATATCCACCTGTGGGCCCTTGATGTCCATCTTGGGCATCTTCAACTTGGGCATGTGAATCTTGATGTCTCTGGAGGCCACCTCCTTGTCCTTGAGGCTGATGTCACCCTCAAGATGTGTGTCCGGGGCCTGGATGTCCACTTCAGCACTGGGCAGTGACACCTCCATTTTGGGGCCAGTCACCTCTCCTTTGACGCCCTTCACATCCAGCTTGGGCCCCTTGATGTCCACCTGGGGGCTCTTGATGTCTACTTTGGGTATCTTGATGCTGGGCATCTGCACTTTGGGCAGGTGGCCCTTGAACTTGACCCCTTCTGCTTTGCCTTTCAGTTCTCCCAGCATCACCTCTCCCTCAGGGAGGGCCACCTCCAGCTGTCCACCAGGAAGCTCCATTTCAGCAGAGGGCAGCTGAACCCCAACCTCAGGGGTCTGCATCTCAACTCCCACAGAGGGCAGGCTCACATCCCCTGTGGCCTTGGGCACAGGCAAGTCTACAGAAGTTGCCAGATCCTTGTCTGACACTGAAACGCCAAAGGATGGTATCTTGAACTTGGGCATCTTAAACTTGCTGTCCCCAGAGGCCATCTCTTTGTCACCAAGGCTAATGTCACCCTCCAGCTGTGTTTCTGGTGCCTGGACATCCACCTGCACACTGGGCAGCAACACATCCACTTCTGGGGACTTGACCTTTCCTTTGACACCTTTCATGTCAATTTTGGGTCCCTTGATATCCACCTGTGGGCCCTTGATGTCCACCTTGGGCATCTTCAACTTGGGCATGTGAATCTTGATGTCTCTGGATGCCACCTCCTTGTCCTTGAGGCTGATGTCACCCTCTAGATGTGTGTCGGGTGCCCGGATGTCCACTTCAGCACTGGGCAGTGACACCTCCATTTTGGGGCCAGTCACCTCTCCCTTGGTGTCCTTCACATCCAGCTTGGGCCCCTTGATGTCCACCTGGGGGCTCTTGATGTCTACTTTGGGCATCTTGATGCTGGGCATCTGCACCTTGGGCAGGTGGCCCTTGAACTTGGCCCCTTCTGCTTTGCCTTTCAGTTCTCCCAGCATCACCTCTCCCTCAGGGAGGGCCACCTCCAGCTGTCCACCAGGAAGCTCCATTTCAGCAGAGGGCAGCTGAACCCCAACCTCAGGGGTTTGCATCTCAACTCCCACAGAGGGCAGGCTCACACCCCCTGTGACCTTGGGCACAGGCAGGTCTACAGAAGTTGCCAGATCCTTGCCTGACACTGAAACGCCAAAGGTTGGCATCTTGAACTTGGGTATCTTGAACTTGGTGTCCCTGGAAGCCACCTCTTTATCCCTAAGGCTAATGTCACCCTCCAGCTGTGCTTCTGGTGCCTGGACATCCACCTGCACACTGGGCAGCAACACATCCACTTCTGGGGCCTTGACCTCTCCTTTGACACCTTTCATGTCAATTTTGGGTCCCTTGATATCCACCTGTGGGCCCTTGATATCCATCTGTGGGCCCTTGATGTCCACCCTGGGCATCTTCAACTTGGGCATGTGAAACTTGATGTCTCTGGAGGCCACCTCCTTGTCCTTGAGGCTGATGTCACCCTCTAGATGTGTGTCCGAGGCCTGGATGTCCACTTCAGCACTGGGCAGAGCCACCTCCAATTTGGGGTCTGTCACCTCTACTTTGGTGCCCTTCACGTCCAGCTTGGGCCCCTTGATGTCCACCTGGGGGCCCTTGATGTCTACTTTGGGCATCTTGATGCTGGGCATCTGCACCTTGGGCAGGTGGCCCTTGAACTTGGCCCCTTCTGCTTTGCCTTTCAGTTCTGCCAGCAACACCTCTCCCTCAGGGAGGGCCACCTCCAGCTGTCCACCAGGGAGATCCATTTCAGCAGAGGGCAGCTGAACCCCAACCTCAGGGGTTTGCATCTCAACTCCCACAGAGGGCAGGCTCACACCCCCTGTGGCCTTGAGCACAGGCAGGTCTACAGAGGTTCCCAGATCCTTGCCTGACACTGAAACGCCAAAGGATGGCATCTTGAACTTGGGCATCTTAAACTTGCTGTCACCGGAGGCCATCTCCTTGTCACCGAGGCTAATGTCACCCTCCAGCTGTGCTTCTGGTGCCTGGACATCCACCTGCACACTGGGCAGCAACACATCCATTTCCGGGACTTTGACTTCTCCTTTGACACCCTTTATGTCAATTTTGGGTCCCTTGATATCCACCTGTGGGCCCTGGATGTCCATCTTGGGCATCTTCAACTTGGGCATGTGAATCTTGATGTCTCTGGATGCTACCTCCTTGTCCCTGAGGCTGATGTCACCCTCTAGATGTGTGTCTGGTGCCCGGATGTCCACTTCAGCACTGGGCAGTGACACCTCCATTTTGGGGCCAGTCACCTCTCCTTTGATGCCCTTCACATCCAGCTTGGGCCCCTTGATGTCCACCTGGGGGCCCTTGATGTCTACTTTGGGCATCTTGATGCTGGGCATCTGCACCTTGGGCAGGTGGCCCTTGAACTTGGCCCCTTCTGCTTTGCCTTTCAGTTCTCCCAGCATCACCTCTCCCTCAGGGAGGGCCACCTCCAGCTGTCCACCAGGAACATCAATGTCAGCAGAGGGCAGGTGGATGCCAACCTCGGGGGTATGCATCTCAACTCCCACGGAGGGCAGGCTCACATCCCCTGTGGCCTTGGGCACAGGCAGGTCTACAGAGGTTCCCAGATCCTTGCCTGACACAGACATGCCAAAGGATGGCATCTTGAACTTGGGCATCTTGAACTTGCTGTCCCTGGAAGCTGCCTCTTTGTCCCCAAGGCCAATGTCACCCTCCAACTGGGTGTCTGGTGCCTGGGCATCCACTTGCACACTGGGCAGTGATACCCCAACTTCTGGGACCTTGACTTCTCCTTTGATACCCTTCATGTCAATTTTGGGTCCCTTGATATCCACCTGTGGGCCTTTAATGTCCACCTTGGGCATCTTCAACTTGGGCATGTGGAACCTAATGTCTCTAGAGGCCATCTCCATGTCCCCAAGGCTGATGTCACCCTCCAGCTTGGAGTCGGGTGCCTGGACATTTACATTCATGCTGGGTAGTGATACCTCCATTCCAGGGACCTTTACCTCTTCTTTGGCACCTTTCATGTCAATTTTGGGACCCTTGATGTCCATCTGTGGGCCCTTGATGTCCACCTTGGGCATCTTCAACTTGGGCATGTGGATATTGATATCTCTGAAGGCCACCTCCTTGTCCCTGAGGCAAATGTCACCCTCTTGATGTGCTTCTGGTGCCTGAATGTCCACTTCAGCACTGGGCAGAGCCACCTCCAATTTGGGGTCTGTCACCTCTACTTTGGTGCCCTTCACATCCAGCTTGGGCCCCTTGATGTCCACCTGGGGGCCCTTGATGTCTACTTTGGGCATCTTGATACTGGGCATCTGCACCTTGGGTAGGTGGCCCTTGAACTTGGCCCCTTCTGCTTTGCCTTTCAGTTCTCCCAGCATCACCTCTCCCTCAGGGAGGGCCATCTCCAGCTGTCCACCGGGAAGATCAATGTCAGCAGAGGGCAGTTGCATGCCACCCTCAGGTGCTTGCATCTCAACTCCCATGGAGGGCAGGCTCACATCCCCTGTGGCCTTGGGCATAGGAATGTCCACAGAGGTTCCCAGATCCTTGCCTGACACAGACATGCCAAAGGATGGCATCTTGAACTTGGGCATCTTGAACTTGGTGTCCCTGTAGGCCACTTCTTTGTCCCCAAGGCCAATGTCACCCTCCAGCTGGGTGGCTGGTGCCTGGACATCCACCTGTACACTGGGCAGCAACACATCCATTTCTGAGGCCTTGACTTCTCCTTTGACACCCTTCATGTCAATTTTGGATCCCTTGATATCCACCTGTGGGCCCTTGATGTCCACCTTGGGCATCTTGAACTTGGGCATGTGGAAGCTGATGTCTCTGGAGGTCTCCTCCTTGTCCTTGAGGCTGATGTCACCCTCTAGCTGTGTGTCTGGTGCCTGGACATCTGCCTGCACATTGGGCAGCAACACATCCATTTCTGAGACCTTGACCTCTCCTTTGACACCCTTCATGTCAATCTTGGGTCCCTTGATATCCACCTGAGGGCCCTTGATGTCCACCTTGGGCATCTTGAACTTGGGCATGTGGAAGCTGACGTCTCTGGAGGTCGCCTCCTTGTCCCTGAGGCTGATGTCACCCTCTAGCCGTGTGTCTGGTGCCTGGATGTCAACCTCCACCCTGGGCAATGACACATCCATGCTAGGGATCTCCACCTCTTCCTTGGCGCCCTTCATGTCCATTTTGGGCCCCTTGATGTCCACCTGGGGGCCCTTGATGTGTACTTGGGGCATCTTGATGCTGGGCATCTGCACCTTGGGCAGGTGGCCTTTGAGTCTGGCTCCAGTGCCTGGTCCCTGGACGTCTGCCTCGGGCATGTGTCCTTCAGGAAACTTCACACCCAGCTCTCCTGTCTTGATGTCCAAATCAGCAGAAGGCAGCTCAAGGCTGAGGTCACCAGTCTTGGTGTCAGCCTGGAAGGAAGGCACAGATGCATCCACTGAAGCCTCGATGGACTTGCCAGGCCCCGACATGCCAAAGGATGGCATCTTGAACTTGGGCATCTTGAACTTGCTGTCCTTGGCAGACACCTCCTTGTCCATAAGGCTGATGTCACCCTCTAGCTGGGCGTCTGGTGCCTGGACATTTACATTCATGCTGGGCAGTGATACCTCCATTTCAGGGACCTTGACCTCTCCTTTGGGACCCTTCATGTCCATTTTGGGACCCTTGATGTCCATGTGTGGGCCCTTAATGTCTACCTGTGGGCCCTTGATGTCCACCTTGGGCATCTTGAACTTGGGCATGTGGATCTTGATGTCTCTGGAGGTCACCTCCTTGTCCCCAAGGCTGATGTCACCCTCTAGCTGTGTGTCTGGTGCCTGGACATCAACCTCCACTCTGGGCAGTGACACATCCATGCCAGGGATCTTCCCCTCTCCCTTGGTGCCCTTCATGTCCAGCTTCGGCCCTTTGATGTCCACCTGGGGGCCCTTGATGTCTACTTGGGGCATCTTGATGCTGGGAATCTCCACCTTGGGCAGGTGGCCCTTGAACTTGGCCGCTTCTGCTTTGCCTTTCAGTTCTCCCAGCATCACCTCTCCCTCAGGGAGGGCCACCTCCAGCTGTCCACCAGGAAGATCCATATCAGCAGAGGGCAGGTGGAATCCACCCTTGGGTGCTTGCATCTCGACTCCCACGGAGGGCAGGCTCACATCCCCTGTGGCCTTGGGCACAGCAATGTCCACCGAGGTTCCCAGATCCTTGCCTGACACAGACATGCCGAAGGATGGCATCTTGAACTTGGGCATCTTGAACTTGCTGTCCCCGGAGGCCACTTCCTTGTCTCCCAGTCTGATTTTTCCCTCCATTTTTTCTTCCTTTTGCTTTCCTACTATTTTTTTTGGTAACTGTCTCAGCATTCTGTCATCTTCTCCATCGCTGACCTCTGCGTCCTTCTGCAAATTGACAGCCATGAAATGCATGTGCCAGTCCCCGCTTTGTCTGTTCCCGTGTGTCTGACCCTGAATCCCTTCATTCCCAGGGCACCACCTGGTGACGCCTTCCGAGCTATCACATTTGATCTCCCCTCCCGCCGTCTCTGCTCCTGTTCCCCCTTTTCTTGCGTCCTCTCCACCCCATCCTGCCCTTTTCAGCTCTGGCTCCCTCCCGGGTGCTGGGCGCCAGGTGGGGCCCCGCCCCCACTCCCTCCACCCGCCTGCCTGGCTCGATCCCTGTGTCCATGCCGGTGGGGGCCCACCTTTCCTGCCTGGGTCTCTGTTCAGGTGCAGTCGGTCGCCCATGACGCCCCAGCACTTTTTCTTTGGAAAATGTGACCCTGACTATCTTTAAGTTGGGGATTGGAAGGTGGGTCCTTCTGGTGGCCCCGGAGGCAGCCTTCCCAGGCTGCGGTGAAGACCTGGCAGTCCCGCTCACTTCCGGCTCCCCCCTCCCTTTCCCAGGCCCACCTTCCTCTGCCCTGCGCCTGGGCCTCCTTCGGGCCTCCCTGGCGGCGTAGCCTCCTCCTGGACCTTCCCCTCCTTTGTGCTTGTCGGGTGTCTGGGGGCCATGACAGCCCCGCACCCCAAGGCTCCCTTGTCGGGTTGGCCAGGCTCTGTGGCCGGTGGCCCCTTGTGTGTCTGCTGTCCTGTCCTCTCTCCTGACATGTCCAGCCTCTCACCTCCCCACGCCCTGTCCCTGTCATCCCAGGGCCCTGTGTCCTCCTGGTGTCTGGCCTGGACAGCCGCACCGTGGGCCCCTCCACCGGTGTCCCACCCACCTCGGTCCCTCCGGGCTCACCCTGAACCGCAGGTTCGGGAACCTCCGCCGCTGGCTGCCCGGTCCGGCTCTCAGCTCCAGCTCCCCTCCCGGCAGCGGAGCCTCCGTGTCCGAACTGGCGGGGGACACGTCCAGGGCCTCCCCCTTGTCACAGGCCTCCGAGGAGCTGTGTGACCTCCGCGGCCGACGCCGGCTCCTCATGGCTGGGCACTTGGGCCAGGAGAGCCTCTCTGCTTGCAGCCGCCGACCTCTGCCTTCCCGGGGCTTGGAGAGGAGCCGCTCCTGGTCCCCATCTCTCCCCAGGGTCTTCGTGGGTGAGTCTGTGTCCTGGACACGGGAGAGGGGGCGGGTGAGGGCGAGTCCGGAAGGCCGGGGCCTGGCGTCCGGGGTCACGCGGGCCGGGCCTGGGACCACAGCCCGTGGCAGCCGCACCTGCGTGTCGGGGCGCGTCCAGACGCTGTCCCCGTCGGCTGGGAGCTTCCGCTTGAGCTTGAACTGGACTCTGTACGGCTCTGAGTACTGGAGGATCTTGAGGGCGTCTTCATAGTTAATGTTGTCGAAGAAGATGGTGGCGCTGAGCAGCTGGTCCCCTGGACAAAGGTAGGGTGGCCGGGGCCTCAGCTCCCCGGGGCCCCCCTGCAGCGAGGACGTCTGGAGGGGGAGCCGCCCCACTGCCCAGCCGCCCTCCAAGGAGACCTGGCAGGGAGGAGCCCACCGCCCGGCACTGGGGAGACCAGCAGCTGCCACCGGGCAGGTGCTCAACCTGAGCAACAGGTGTGCCCCTGCCCTGGCCTCCGGGTGGGGACCGTGGGGACACTGGGCATGTGGTGGCCATGGTACCTTCTCTCAGGCTGAAGAGTTTGGCAGCGGAGGAGCCCTGCAGCACTTGCTTGACAAATATCCCCTGGTCCCCACCACCTGTGACGCTGTAGCCACTAGCCCCAGCCTCCACCTCGGTCTTCAGCGTCACCTCTGTCACGTCCTGGATGGGGCAGAAGCGCCAGGGACACGGTGAGCACACCCCTGTCCCCTGCGGGCATTGGTGTGGGGGCGCCTCCTCCAGGGACACGGTGAGCACTGTCCCCTGCGGGCATTGGTGGGGGCGGCCGCCTCCGTGGACAGAGACCCCAGATCGTGCCCAGCACCCGGCAGCAGAGAGCCACAGGAGGGCCCCTCCAGGTGGGCCCGGCTGCTGTGTCCGAGCCGGCTGCCACCGCCTCAGGTGGAGGTGGCCTTTCTCGTCCCTGCTCACACCTGCCGGGCCGCAGGGGCAGCCCGTCCTCAGCGGTCCGGGCCCCGCGGGGCTTGGTCCTGGGGAGGCCTCTGCGGCCGGCAGTCAGAACGCCCCATCGCCCCTGCCGATTCTCAGCACGCTCTGCACTCCGGGTGCCGGGCAGACAGCTGGCGCTCCAGCCGGGCAGGGTCGCAGACGCCCAGGGAGACAGTGAGCAGCGCAGCCACCGCCCGACCAGGGCTTGGGGCACCGAAGCCTGAGAACCACACAGGGCACTGCCCCGACCACCAGCCGCCTGCTCCCCACGGTCCCCCAGCCAGGGTCTGGCCCTCGCCACAGGAGCACAGGGATGCGCGGGCCCGGGCTGACTTCCTGCAGCCCCTGAGCCCCAGGCCTGAAGAGGGGTGAGCACAGCCTCCACGGGGTGCAGGGCCGCGTGGCCAGCCCCCCCACTCCTCTCCTTCTTGCTCTGGCCCAGCCCTCGTGGACACCCCCTCCCCCCTGGACCGGGACCTCCCCTCCTCCACTGGACCGGGACCCCCCTCCCCCACTGGACTGGGACCCCCCTCCCCACTGGACTGGGACCCCCCTCCCCACTGGACCAGGACCCACCTCCCCCACTGGACCGGGACCCACCTCCGCGCGGCTCATCTTGGAGAAGGTCCGTGAGTCCCCGGAGTCCCGCTTCCACCAGGACCTCCGTCGCCCTGAGGAGGCTGTCCGGCTGGGTGTGTCCTACAACCACAGACATCAGGGTCACCTGCCTGCCCGGGCCCAGGGGAGGGGGGTGACGTCGGGAGGCCAGGAAACCCCTCCTTAAAGGAAACCCCCAGCGTGGGGCTGTGTGCAGAGAAAGCTGAGCTGCTCGGCTGCGGGGACACTGTGTCTCCCCCGAGCTGGCACAGGGCGTGCGCCTCCTATGCCCCACCCCACGCAGGGGCGTGATGTCCCCTCCCCAACACACACACCCAGGAGGCAAACCGAAGGGGGTGGGGTGTGGAGTCAGGAGTGACAGAAGGCCAACCGGGGGCAGCGGTGGCCCGTGACACCAGACACGCCTGGGCACTGTCCCCGCAGGAGGTGAGTCGGCCGTTTGGGGTCCCACACCCGGGCCCTCCCTCCGCCCCAGGCCTCTGTCCAGCGGGCTCACCGGGAGTCCGAAGCCAGCGCCCTCAGTCACACATTCGTAGACGGGCGAGGACCCCTGCGGCCTGGGCCGTATGGTCTCCTCCGAGGGTCCGTCTGTCACCTGTGGGCAGGACAGAATCCGTTCACCCGCAGCCTGGGGTCCGCCGGGCCCAGGAAAGGAGGGAGAGGGTGGAGGGGCGCGCGTGCCCCAGCCTCACGTACACAGTGGTGCTCCTCCGCTCCTGCCTCCGGCTCCCCGGGCTCCAGCTGCCGGCCAGACGCTGCGGGAGGAGAGGCCAATCAGTGCAGCCCTGCAGGGCGGCCCGGGCGGCGGGCCCAAGGGTGGGGCCCCAGGAGGCACATACCGCACGGAGGGGAGGGGGTGTCCCCCCGCCCTGGCCGCTGAGGCTGAGACCGTAAGCAGGGTGGACCCACTGCCGCTGGGCTGGGAGGCTGGGGCACCAGGAGACGGGGCAGAGAGCTAGGGCGAGGGAGGTCCCACAACGTGGCCCACGTCACCCATCTGGTCCGACAAAGTCACCCAACAAGTACAGGAACCGAGCAGTGATCCCACCCCTCGGCCTCTCCAACATGAAACCCGCAATGCCTCGCGTGAGACAAAAATGCCACGACACGCAGAGGCACAAGAAAGCAGAACCCCGGAGCAGAGGCGGGACGGGCGCTGTCTCTGAGTGTCCGTAGATGCTGCATTTAGCACAGGCCTGGGAGCTATGATTACACATTTGTTCAAAAAGCTGCAGGAAACCATATTGAAAGCATTACTGGAAAACATATGGCATTGAAGAAGGATGATGGTCGTAAAGAAATAAAAATGTTATATTAAAGAACGGCCCTGGCTGGTGGCACAGTGGATAAGGCGCCGGCCTGCGAACCCAAAGGTCGCTGGTTCGATTCCCAGCCAGGGCACATGACCAGGTTGCAAGCCAGGTCTCCAGCCAGGTCTGTAGCTGGAGGCAGGTGAAAGGCAACAGCACATGGATGTCTCTCTCCCTCTCTGCCTCCCTCCCTTCCCCTCTCTCTAAAAATAATAAATAAAATCTTTTTTTTTTAATTAAGAAAACAAACAAACATAAACGCAAGCAACAGTCCTGGAGTTGAGAATTTGCTGCCGGGATTTCACAGCAGAACGCGAGGCCGGCGCACAGGTGGACACACATACCCCCACCTTGTGTCACCGGACCCGGCTGGGAAGGAGCAGCTCCGTTTACACAGTCGGAAAATTACATTCAGCCCTTTGAAGGCAACTGGGAGGCTGACGTGGGCCCCGGTGAGCACGCGTGTGACGGGCCTGAGCTGGAGGAACGAAAAGTGTGTCGATGAATAAAAGTTCACCAACGTGAAGAGCGAAGGGAAGACCACGGGACCCCGTGAACCACGTGGGCGGTGCTGACGTCCCGGAAGGAGGGACAGAGCTGAGGCAGGAGCCTGTTGGAAGAAAGCGGCTAAAAGGTGCCTCCAGGTCCGGGGGAGCCTGCAGGCCCAACAGCACAAGCGCAGAGACGTCCACAGTCCGACAGGCGCCTGAGTCTGAGGTGCACAAAGCGGCGAAAGCCGCGGGGAGAGGCGGAGCCCGGGCACTTCAGGGCACAACCGCCATTAACAGCCAGCACGCTGGCCGCGGGAAGAAAGTGAAAGGACGGAGTCAAGTTGTCAAGAGAAAAACACCGGGAGCCGAGAGTTCCGCCCCTACGGACCGTCCCTCAGAAACCCACGCGGGGTCAAGACCCCGGCCAGCAAGTGACGCGGGGGCTGGGCCGTGAGCCACCCGGCAGGAAACCACCAAGTGGCAGGACTGACACCACCCTGGGCTCAGATCCGCAGGCCGAAGGGAAAATGGGGAAGCTGGTTCCCACGAGGCTCTACGGAAAAACGTTCCCCACCTTCCATCGCTCAACTTCTCTGACAGGTGTGAGGGTTCTTACAGCAGCGGGCGGCCCTTTGCTTGGGCCAGACGGCCCCTGTCAGGCTTCGCAGGCCGTGTGGCCTCTGTGGCAACCGGAAGCCGCAGGCAAGTAGGGGCTGCAGACACCACACGCACGGAGGGGTGTGACCCCACACACGGTGGGGCCCTGCGACACCCCACCAATGACGCGCACGCACGCCAACACCCGCCCCCTCCTCTCCAAAGGCACGAAGTCCCATGCGACGCTGTTCGGGTTCTAACAGGCAGGGAGGGATGTCATGCGTGTAACAATCCAGCAAAAACACGTGTTGGGTCCGAGCTCCCGTATTTCACCACAACAAAGTGGGCGCCGGCTAGGGGGTCCTGGGGCCACAGCGAGGCTGCAGAGAACCGGGGGTGAGGCCGTGTGGCTCGGTGCAGTCACCCCAAACATTTGAATCATCTGCTTACAACGGGTGGAGCTCACGGCTCGTCACGTGTGGTCTGCCAGGGCCCAAGGGAAACGGGTCAGTAAGTGCCGAGGACGGAGGGGCTGACGGGGAGTTTGGCGCGTGGAGGTGGAGCGCAGGGCCTCTCGGGAGCGGAGCAGGGGAGGAGGGGCGGTCGCTGCTGCTCCACACGCCTCATCCGCCAGGCAGCGTGACGTGGGGCTGGAGCTATGTTCTGTGGGGCCGTGAGCCCCACGCGGAAAAGGGGTGAGTAGTGGGAATAAAATGCATTACATATAACCACGTACAATGTATACAGTATGATGTGTGCTACTGCATGGTTATGTATGCAAATAGTTCATTAACCCTAAAACAAGGCATGGAAGGGAAAGGAGCAGAGAATAAATGGGTAAAATAGAAGGCAATTAGCAAGATGGTAAGATTTAAACCAACCATACTGGCAATTACACTTATGATCGGGAGGTTTCACATCTGAGACAAAAGGTAGATCGTCAGGGGAGATAAAGAAGCAAGAGCTCCCTGTGTACTATCCACACACATGCACACACACACGCACACATATGTATATATGTATATAGCTATATAAAGATATAGCTATAGACAGTTTAACAGTGAGACCAAAGAAAGAAATATGTCATGCAACAAATAACCATGTTTCGTAATGATAAATAGGGGATAATTCATCCAAATAAAAACCATCATAATGGCCTTGGCCGGTGGCTCAGTGGATAAGGTGCCGACCTGCGAACCCAAAGGTCGCTGGTTCGATCCCCAGCCAGGGCACATAGCCAGGTCTCCAGCCAGGTCCCCAGCTGGAGGCAGGTGAAAGGCAACCACACACGGATGTCTCTCTCCCTCTCTGCCTCTCTCCTGACCCCTCTCTCTAAAAATAATAAAATCTTTTTAAAAAATCATAAGCCATTAGTTTGCAAGCTCAGGAGCTGCCCAGGTACATGTAAATGTGCGGGAAGACAAGGAGAGGTTGGAGGAAGACGTGCAGGGGGGAGGCAGGGCGGCAGACATTGTTCGGCTGGGAGCAGGTGAGGCACCTCCAGCCGCCCAGGTGCAGGCGGGCAGTCGCCTCCTCTGGGTGACCCCCTCCAGCACGCGCCCGAACCTGCGGACACCTGCTCACGAGGGCTGGCACACGGCGGGGAGAGCTGGACCGGCAGGTCTGCAGGCCCTAGAGTCCAGCGGGAGACGTGCAGCTCTGCCCAGCGACCTCAGCCGGTAAGACAGGCCCTCCGTCCGCCCGGGGGGCCTACACACATCCCTCCCACGTGTCCTGGGACCATCACCAGCATAGACGTACGCAGGCTCGCTTAGGGTGTCTCAGCAAACGCGGACGAGTCTACGTCACATGCGGTGTTTCCTCTGGCGCCCAGGGGCATGGGCGCGCGAGGTGCAGACGGGAAGGTGAGAGACCAGAACAGCCCACGGGCCGTGTGCTCGGGCAGCCGGGTTATTCAAGTTATTAAAAGCACATTTTCCCAAAGTGCTGCCGGGTCGACGGGGCGTTTCTCCGTGTGGCAGGGGAAGCCGGGACCCTTCGCATCACAGATGAAAACTAACTCGAATCAGAGCTCAGCGTGAAGCCTAAAGCTGTGAAAGGGAGGAAAACACGGGAGGAATTCTTGTTTCTCCCACTTGGGGGAGACAAAGCTTTCTCAGGCAGGGTACAAAAGGGGCGAATGAGAAGAAAAGGTGATACATTTCATCATGATTAAACACTTCTGGTCCGGAAGTATTTTTTTTTTAAATGTTCTATTGATTGGTTGATTGTAGAGAAAGGAGAGGGAGGGAGGGAGATGGGTTTGTCCTCCCACTTACTGGAGCATCGTCGGCTGGCGCCTGCATGGGCCCTGACGGGGCTGAACCTGAAGCCGTGGCATTTGAGACAACACTCTAACCCACTGAGCTACCGGCCAGGCTGAAGGACATTCTTCAGGAAACGAAAAGGTAACCCAAGCCTCTGACGGAGGACGGGAACCCAGAACTGTGACACGATCCAAAAAGGCAAGATAGGCGATTAGAAATGGGCAAAACGTTTGAACAAACACGTCCCAAAAGACGGGCCAGTAAGCACCCGAAGAGATGGTCCTCGTCTTCAGCCAAAAGGGAAATGCACGTGAAAACTGAGGGGACCAAGACACCCGACCTGCTGTGGAGCCAGAAGGCCCCCCGGATCCAGAAGAAAAGGCCCCCTGGATCCAGAAGAAAAGGCCCCCCGGATCCAGAAGAAAAGGCTCAGCCACGGAAGCTGTGCGTTTCCTGCCGGCGGGGCAGCCGGAGCTGGTGCTGTGATGACCAGGCTTCCGGAGCAGGTGGGGTGGTCCCTGCCAGGCCCCAGAAAGCTGCCGAAAGGGGCCAGAGGACGTCCAAGGGAGGAGGATGCTCAGCAAGGGCGCCTGCGGGGTCGACCGTCCCTGAAGAGACGCGAGATCCCCACCCCCATGACCGAGCAAAGGATCCCTGCCCACCGAGAGGAAAAGGCAGGCAACCCCCGTGGAGAAACAGACAAGAAACGTCCGGAAAGTGATTCGCAAGGAGACCTGCAGCCGGTCGCTGACGCAGAGGGTGCGGCTTCCGTCACAGCTGCGGACGGGAGGCCCAGGCTCCGCTCTGCAGGTGCGGACGCAGGTGCAGGCCGGCGGCCGGTGGCACCACAGCACAGGGGCACAGGGGCACAGAGGCACAGGGGCACTGCGGCACAGGGGCACAGGGGCACCCTGGCAGCGCTTCCTGTCACCGCACGGAGCCCCCCCTGCGGTGGCCTTGCCAGCAGGTGGGCACAAACGGCCACCTGGCCCTACTTCAGTGCCCACAAAACTGGAAAGGCTCCGATGTCCATCACCAGCCGAATGAGAAGGAAGCCGGGGGCTCGTCCGGTGGGACCAACAAGGCAAACGCAGAAACACGTCCCCAGGCACCTTCGGGGAGGGGGGTGCGGGGAGCTGGCAGAGGGTCCGCGGTGGGTCTCACCAATGCGTCCACTTTGGGAAAATGCCGCGGGCTTAGATTTTTTGGAGGAAAGGTTTTCAATTCTACCTAAAATTGAAGTGAGGAAATGGCAGACACGATGCCAAGGAATCTGAGGATGTGGGCAAACGGGACCCCGTCCTGGGTAAACCGCCCCCCGGCCGTCCAGGAAGAGCCGTCGGAACAGCTCTGCGACTCAGCAACAAAGCCCTTGGTGCGGGCGGGGCCACCGAGCTCCTGCCAAGCTGCTCCGTGACCCCGGCAGGCCTGCCCCTCGGAGCCTGGGTCCCCCGCAGGTGTCCGAGGGCCGCTCTGCCCCCAGAAGAACCACTCTGCACGGGAGTGGGTTGGGGGCAGCTCAGGAGACTCTGACTCCAGCCTTGCAAATGGGGGGGGTGGAGACTGGGGCCCCTTCCCGCATTCTGCGCCCACCCTAGCAGGGACCCCAGTCTCTCCAGCCTCGGTTTCCCTTCCAGTTCTGCCTAGACCCTCACCCTATTCCCAAGGTGGGTGCCTGTGGGTAGGCAGTGACGAAACGGAGGCTGGGAGACTTGCCCAGGGTGGCCCGGCCAGCAGAGGTGGAGCTGGGGTGCAGGCAGCCCCCGCAGACGGGCGATTGGTCGGGAAGCACCTGGCTGTGTAGGAACCTGACTCCCCGGCTCAGTGTCCGTAGCTGACTGAGTCAGACAGCAAGTCAGGGGCCAGGGGCCGCCCCGCTGGGCAGGCAGACGGGCAGGCAGGCAGGTCCCGGGGGGGTGGGGGGGGTGGCTCAGCCCCGACCTGGAGAGGCTACGGGACCCCAGGCCGGGAGAGGCCGGCCCAGCAAGCAGGGTTCCGGGCCATGTGCTGGGGGGGCTGTGTTCGGGGGGCCCTGTGGTCCCACTTGTCTCTGAGAAGCTGTACCCCAAGTCTGCTCCGGGGAGTCCCATGGGTGACAGGGCAGATGAGAAAAGTGTTGAGGGCCGGGAGGTGGGCCGCACCCTGGCTGGGAACGTGCCCCGTGCAGGGCGCGTCCACTGTCACAGCCGCACCCTCGGCTGGAGGCCAGCGCCTCACGTGCGGATAGAGGGGGCTGGGGAGGCCCCGTGTCGGGAAGTCGCCCGCCTGCAGCTTTGAGCTCTGGGTCCCTCTGCCCGTCGGGAGCCCGCCTGGCCCAGGGACACAAACAGGAGGAAGGAAACCCTGCCTGCCAGGTCGGAGGCGGCGGTGCCAGCTCCAACCTGGCCCCTGGGGAGGGACAGGAGGTGCCCCGAGGCCCCAGAGCATCACGCTGCCCCGAAGTCCCCCGTCTTCAGGGGCCCACCCCTCCTTCTGCAGGGCAGTGCGGGCGTCCTGTCAGCCCACCTGGCCTGGCTCCGTCCCTGACCCTCGGCGCAGGCTCTGCAGACGGCCCAGCCCCCACAGTCAACGCAAACAATGACGAGCAAACCTGAGGTGACGCGAGCCCCACTTTGCTGAGAGGACGTGGAGGGACCTACGGAGCCAGGCCCCCCAGGCCCTTCCCCTCCCGCTCAGGGCTCAGCCCCAACACCCCGCAGCCTCCAACACAGCGGCTGGATGGAAACACGCCAGGGCCCAGGGCCTGGGGACTTGGGGTGAGCGCAAGGGGGGCCCCACTTCAGCCAGAAAGCGGCCCTCCCGGGAATTGGCGTCTTCTGGGGCGAGGAGCAGAGTCCAGGCCTGGGGGCCAGGTGCAGGGGACCAGGGGGGCCGTCTTGTCAGTGGGGCTCCGGACCCAGTGGGGACCCTCCCCACAGTGCCGCCAGGAGGGAGCTCTGTGGGTGGGGCAGTTTTGCTTAAACAAAACCTATGTTTGCATCCAAACAACACCCCTGGGCCCGGCACCCACTGCCAGGTGGGCCCAGGTGTGGTGGGGGTGTTGGGTGTGTTTGCACGTCACCAGGGCAAGGGTGGGACGGGGCCCTGGAGACCGGCTGAGAGGGTGGCCCAGGAGGCCCACAGGGCATATAGGGACACACGTATCTGGGCCTGGAACCCAGTGCGCAGGGGCCGGGTGGCGGTGACAGTGGAGTCCCGGAGGCAGGCCCAGGCTTGGGGACACGGCTGTCAGGCTTGGGGCCCAGGGCTGGGGCCTCACCTCCTTCTGGAACTTCACGGGAAAGGGCTGGGCTCCCCGGTCATGAGACCTTCACACTCAGAAGCAACGGCAGCAGTGCCAGCCCGGGGCCTGCCCCCCCCCTCCCGATGCTTCTGATGTTTCCCCAGATAACTGGCTGCCAGGTTCCTGCTGAGCCTCCAGGCTCCCGGAGGGCCGGGAGCCAACCTGGGTCCCCAGTCTGGGGCAAGGGCTCCGCCCCCGCCCGTAGCCCTCCCGCAGCCACCGTCTCTGCAGAACCCCCCCAAAGCCTGCTGCCCCCACCAGTCCGCGTGGCTCAGAGCCGCCCCGGCAGCCGCCCCGGCCGCCCCACCGCAGCCCTCGCCACGTCCCAGACCGACGGAGCTGCAGCCCCGGCCCAGGCTCCCCCTGACCCCTGCACATCTCACTGTTTCCTCCGCCCGTCAGGCACCCACCTGGCTTCCCTGCTCTTGCTTCTGGCCACTGCCTGTGCCCTGGCCCCCAGAACACTTCGCTCGCCCAGAGCTCAGAGCTCAGCACACAGTCGGTGCATAATAAATGCTAGAGCGGCCGAGGAAGGACAGCAGCGGGCAGATCATCTGTAACTAGGCGAGTCTGCCCAGCCCGAGGGGAAGCTACGCTCTGGGGACTGGGAAGGGCAGCAGGGGGGCCCCAATCTCCTCCTGCAGTACCTGGAGAAACTGAGGCACGGGGCAGGCCGGCCCACCTACTCCCAGGAGCCCAGCGGCCAACAGAAGCCACCCCAGGCTCCGGTCCAACCAGACGGGAGGAGCGTGACTCAGGGGGAGGCTGACCGCCTCCGGCCCCACAGCACCCCGGGTCCCCCGCGTACCAGTCAGGGCCGCTGACCACCATGGGCCAACCTGGGGCACCCATCCTGGGCCCTGTCCCTCCAACACCGCGGGGGCCGGGCAGGGAGATGCCAGCCCAGCTCTGCCTCTTGGCCCGGGGACCCCCACCCCGCTCCCGAGGGCTGTTGGGGGCGCAGGGCTGGAGCCCTGGAAGGGGCCAGGGGCGGGGTGCAGGGGTGACACAGAAGACGGCCGCCGCTTACCCAGCCGAGTCCTCCCGAGTTGCCCAGAAGTGAGGGTGCCAGGCTGCCGCTCCCCGCCCTCCCCAGCGCCGCCCTCGGGCCTCCTCCCTGCTGGCCGGCCCTCCCCAGCCCTGGACGGCCCCTCGCAGGCAGGGAGCCCAGCCCCTCCCCTCAGCTCCTACAGCTGGGTCCGCCCCTCCCCCGGGGCCCCCCAGCCTGAGCAGCTGACGGGGGAAGGAAACACTGCCCAGCCCAGCGTGGGGACGTCTGAGTCACCACCACCCACGGGCCCGGCCCAGCCCCGTCCTGCCCAGTGCGGTCCGGTCCAGTCCCGTCCAGGCCTGCTGTGTGTGCACTCGGGGTCGACGGGACCCTCCAGGCCGGCCGCACACAGGCCCTCTGCCTCAGTTTCCTCACAGGGCCCTTCCTGGGGGGCCTCGCGCGGGTGCAGGTCTCTGCTCCATGCAGGACCTCGGGGCAAGACGCTCGGCCAGCCCCTGGCGCAGCCGCCCACCGAGGCCAGCGCAGGCCCGAGGGAGCCCTCATGGGTGGCCTTGGGGGGAGTGGCCGAGGCCACCGCCCGCCTGCCCGACGCCTCCGCCCCAGCCCCAGCCCCTCCGCTCAAGTTCCGGGCGGCTGAGGAGCCGGCGCGGGGGGCCTGGGTCCAGCATGCGAAGCTCTATCCGCCACCTGAGTCTGAAGACCCCGGTCCCAGCTCCCAGTCAGGCGGCCTGGCCGGCTGCCTCCTGCCGCCCCCCGCTGTCATCCTCCAGGGCCAGCCCCCACGCCGGGCACACAGGCCCCTCCCAGGGTCGGGAGCCCGCAGGCCCGGGCAAGACGGCGCAGGAGGTGCTCTGCACACGACGCTGGTCCCGGCTGCGCCGCCCTGAGCCCCCAGCCCCGCCCTGTGGGTGGGACCCCCGGCTGGGACATCTGCACCCCCCAGGGGTCCGAGGAGCAAGCCGGCACCGCTGAGGACCCAGCCAGTGTCAGGGGCAAAGAGGGACGCACACCTTTGCAGGGTCGACCACGAGGCTCCTGGGCACCTGGGGTCAACATGCACCCAAGTGACCTGCTGGCACTGGGCCCCCACCTGGACACAAGAAGCCAGAAGAAGGGGGCCAGGGTGACAGGGCCCCTGGCCAGGCGGGGGACTCCCCGCAAAGCCCCAGCCCAGGGCAGGGAGCGCGGATGGGCAGATGGGCTCAGAAGCCCTGGGCGGCGCGAGCAAGCCTGGAAGGAAGGATGGCACCCGGGCCCCTCCCGGCCACCCCCACAGCCCTAAAACCTAAAGGTCACCAGCAACTATTTACAGCGAGACGGGGAAGACTGCCAAGCCTGCAGGCTGGTAACCTCACCCACTCCCACGGCCCAGACGGCCCGACAGTTCTCACCTGGGAACCACTGTTTACGCCTGACACCCCAGACCAGCACCTCCCTGCGGGCAGGGCCCCCGCTGACTCAGCGAGGGGGGCAGGGCTGCAGGGAGCAGTGGGCCTAGGTGCCCACCCCGTCTAAGCTGCACCCCAGCTCCTGAACCCCAATGCCTCAGTGACTGGGGCCTCCCCTGGGACAGCTTTGGCCCACCTGGGTCAGCCCAACGCTCTGTGGCCTCCCCCCAAAACCCCTGGAGCTCTGGTCCCCCCACGGCCGCCCGGGGCCTCTCCTGACTCAGGCGGCGCTGGGGCGCGTGATGCCCAGAGAGAACGCCCGCCCCCAGCTCCGACCCAGCCCCGCCCTCTGCCCAGGTGGGCAGCACCAGGGCCCGGCTGGCTCTCACACCTGCGGCTCCTGGGCTGACAGCAGGCGGGTGGGCTCGGGACAGTGGGGCGCAGACTGGGGGGACCATGGGCACAGAGAGACGGTCAGGCTGGAAGGGCAGGGCCCAGGTCGGGACCACGGGGACTCTGGCCAGGGGACGGCCCGGCCCCTGAGCTGGTCCCGTCTGGCAGGGGCCCACCGGGCTCCCCAGCAGAGAAGGGCCCGGAGCAGGGCCCTGCCCCCAGGTCCTGGCCGTCCAGGCCGTGCCCACGGCGCCCACCACGCAGGCAGCTGCGGCGCCGCCCGGCCCCCAGGCTCCCGAGGAGTCATGGGAACTCGGCTGCGGATGGGGGCGGGCAGGGCCAGGGGCAGCTGATAGTGAATCAGCGGCAGGAGGGCCAGGCCTGCGCGTGGCATTCTCAAGGGATGCGTCACGAGGAGCCCTAGGGTGCTGGCGCCACCCTGCAGCAAGGCCTGCTGGGAAGGGGGCCACCCTGGAGGGTCCCACAGCCAGGCCCCCGGGGAGACGACCCTCTTCCTGCTCCTGGGCGTCCAGCAGGGCTGGCAGCCCTTGGAAAACAGGGGGGGGCAAAGGGCCAGCACCCAGAGCCTGTGGTCTGGCCTGGCCGCGCATTTCGCCAGCAGACGGGGGTGGGGGGCCTGAGCCGGCCCACTCGCCCACTGTGCCCACAAGGTGGAAGCCCCACCGCAGCACGTGGCCTCAGCCCACCCTGTCAGAGCTTGGCCGTCCTCAGCAGTGGACACCACGCCCAGGCAGGAGTTCGGCTGGCAGACCCCTCCCAGGACGCAGCAGCCCTGCTGGGGGCCCACCTCACCCCTGGGCGATGTGCCTGCCCACCGCCACCCCTCACATGCTCACTGGGTGGGTCAGCAGGGTCCCTCTGGCTGCCTCCAAGTCGGGGGCCAGCCGCAAGCGGTGTGGGGTGTGGGGGTGTACTTCCCACCCCGCCCCACCTGCAGGCTCCTGGGCCCAGATCTGTTTTTCCATTTTCGAAAGTGCTTCAGACTATTAAATATTCATCCCAGGAAAGCAGGTCTCTGGCTCCCTGCCCCTGCGGCTTCCAAAATCAGAAAAACAAGGCCTGGCTGGTGTCTCAGTGGATAAGGCGCCAGCCTGCGAACCCAAAAGTCACAGGTTCGATTCCCAGCCAGGGCGCATACCCAGGTTGCAAGCCAGGTCTCCAGCCAGGTCCGTAGCTGGAGGCAGGTGAAAAAGGCAACCGTACATTGATTTCTGTCTCTCTCTCTCTCTCTCTCTCTCTCTCTCTGCCTCTCTCCCTTCCCCATTCTCTAAAAATAATAAATAAAATACTTAAAATAATAATAAATAAATAAACAAATACAAACCAGAAGCCTGCAATTGGATTTGAAAGAAAAGAAAAACAAAGGGAGCTGGAGGTACGGGCGGAGGGTGGCAGGGCCTGGGAGACACGCCCCCCACACGGGCAGCAGCCTTGGAGTGGGGAGGTGGGCTGGGGAGGCAGCCATTCTCACTCCCTGCACCCCCGACCAGCTCCTCACCCTCAGCCCTCCAATTTCTCACCCAGCCTCAGCTCCTCCCACAGGACCTGTCCTGGGACCCTCAAAATGGCCCTCCGACCTGCCAGCCTGGCCCCTCTACCCCACCCCACACCAACCTTGTTAAGCCCTTTGCTGTCCCCCAGCTACCACTCTCTCCAGGCCCCTTGAAGGTGCAGCCATCCCCATCAGACAGCTCCTCCTCCAGGGAGCCCTCCCTGACTCCTCCACACCCCCCAGGCCGCGCTGACAGCCAGAGACAATGGAAGCTGATTGACAACAGTGGGTGGGCAGAGCTTCCCTCCCATTAGCTCTGAATATAGGACCTGCCTCCTCCTGGGCAGAGGACCGAGCTGGGGAGGTCTGGGTTTTTCACCCCTGAAGTGATGGCAGGGACCCCAGATGGCCAGTGCCTCACCCCACCCGCCTGGCAGCCTCCTCCCTCCTACTTCCCCGCCGCCAGGCTGAACTAAAAACATGGAGGCCTTCAGCAAAGGGCTGACCTGGAAGGGGACAGACAGGGAGCGTCCGAGCCTGAGGAAGAGCTGGGGAGGGCCCAGCAATCAGGAGGCTTCCTGGAAGAGGCAGCTCCTAGCTGGGCTCAGGACGGGAGAGCGAGGGCAGTCCTGCTGCAGGTTCACCCACAGTGGGCCCGGCTGGGAGGGGCACACGCTGCTTCAGTGCACAGGGCAGGTAGGGGGCTTTGGCCCTGGGACCACCTATCCACTCCTGGGCCCACTCCACCCCCTTTCCCCAGGACCTGGGGCAGGAGCCAGGCTGTTCAGCCTCGGTTTTCCCACCAGGAAAAGGTCTGGGGGTGCCGTCAGGGACACAGTGCCCTCACCAGCAGGGGCTTCGAGAGCCAGCCTCACGCAGGCACAGGGAGGGCTGGTACCTGGACCAGCTCTGCTGCCCCCACCCCTGACAGGGACACTTGGGGACAGGAGAGGGGCCCTGGAGGGCACCCTTGCCTGCGGGCCCTGCCTGGTGGGTGGGGCAGAGCTGGCACCCGTCAGACATCCTGCACAAAGCATGTGACGGGCGGCTGCAGACCTCTGCCGTGCTGTCCCAGCCTCAGTGACCCTGTCTGCAGAGTGGGGACACAGCCCTGCGCTGGCGTGGATGGCCCAGGTCCCGGCCCTGCTGTGCAGCTCCCCCGGGGCTGTGGGCAGCTGTGGTCACTCCTGTCCACAAAGGCGAGATCCAGCCCACAGCCCCACGCAGCCCAGGCCCCAGGCCTGATCCAGAGGGCTGGGCCACCCCAGGGTGCTGGGCATCACTGCCCTTGGGAGAGGCCTCAGCAATCCCGAAGCCACCCAGACTCCCTTGTGGGGCAGCAGCCTGGAACCTCCAGACTCCGGGCCCTACCATTTCTCAGGGTGGCCGGAGTCTCGGGCCAAGCCAGGGCTGCAAGCAAAAGGCAGGTGCCCGGCAGAGGTCAGGGGGCTCCGTCAGCCCAGCTGTCCAGGGCCGGCTGGGCCTTTGGAGGGAACCAGTGGCCCCCAGGATAGGAAGGGATGTGAAAACTGGGGCCCATGACGGGGCGAAGCAGCTGGTGCCAGCCTGGGGGCCGCCGGCCCAGGAGGAGCGCCCCCCCCATCACTGGGGCAGGGGAGGGGCCCGGGAGGACGTGCGGGGTGGGGGGAGGGGTGCGGGAGCGTGGGCTCGCAGGCTGGGCGCGTCCCTGGGCCTGTTCCCTGGACAGACACCAGGGGGCGGCCTCTGCCCGCGGGCGGACCTGGGCCCTGGGCAAGGAAGGGCGCAGAGTCTCCACCCGGGGTGCAGGGGAGCAGAGGGTGTGCACGGCCCGCACAGGCGGGAACCTTGGACTAGGTGGAAACACAGGGCCTGCCTGCTAGGAAGGGTCTCGGCTGGAGAGCGCCGGGCCGAATCTGCCGGGGTCCCTCTCAGGGGTGATGTCCCGCCTCCTGCGCGGGGTCGGGAGTCTGTACGCCCGTCGTGTCCCTGCTCCGAGGCAGCAGGTGTCCTCCCACGGCCCCAGGAGAGCCACTGACCTCCGCCCCTAAGAGCAGACGGTTCTGTACGCTTGACCTCCGCCCCTAAGAGCAGGTGGTTCTGTACGCTGGACATGAGGAGGCCAGGGAACCACCAAAGCCAAACAGAGAATAAAGGCCTCAAATGGGGGACCCACTTCGAGGCAGGAGGATGGGTGAGATGAACCCTACAGCCTGCAGCCTGGGGGAACCTCAGCCCCAACACTCACGATGTGGTGGGTCCCGGGACGTGGGCCAGCCCAGCACAGTCAGGAGGGGCTAGGCGCCCACCGACCGCAGCGGCAGTCACCCTCCTGCCAACTGTCCAGGGAAAACCAGGGAGCCTGGCTCCCACCTGGATGAGGGCAGCCCGACGGGAAGCCCCCGGGGCCTCCGTGCTCACTGGGCAAATGGGAAACGGGGGGGCCTGTCCTGGACAAGGGGCACCCACCCCCCTGCAGCAGCAACGACATCACCATTGATCTGTTTCCCAAGGAGCAATGTCCAGCCTGTGCCAATGCGGCTTGGCCTCAGCCCACTCCCGGCAGCCGGCCAGGTGTCCTGGGTGTGGCCAGGCTGCTGCATTACTGACCTGCATCGTGCGCCCGTGTCACTGACCCCATAGCCGGAAGGGCTGCGCCTGCCCCGCCCTTCGCTCCAAGATGCTCAGGTACCAGGCCCGGAACCGACGGCCAACAGCACCCGGTTCTCCGTCTGCGGCCAGAGGCAGAGGAGGCAACAGCCGCCACGCGGACGCCCACCTCCCCTTGCCCCACTGTGGCCTGGGCTCTGACCCCTGCCAGTCCCTCGGCGAGCCCCAGGCCTCGGGTGCATCCCTGGCACAGCTACCACCTGCCCAGCGAGCCGGCCACACAGCGGCCACTCCAGGGGCGCAGACCAGACCAAAAGCCGCCCGTAGCCTATTCGCCAAACGTGTCCGACGGCAGCCCCGGCGGGCCCGGCCCAGGCCCTCAGCCCCGCGGCCACCTCTACGGAGAAGACTCGCGGGAGGGTTACCGCAGGGGGACAGGGACGGAGGGAGAGGCAGACGAGGACCGTGAGTGAGACGGAGGCGGGAGCCGCAGGGAGCGTGGCTGAGATGAATCAGCGACCTGGAGGGACAGGGCGGGAGGCCGAGGGCAGAGGCAGGTGGGAGGCAGCGCAGGGGGAGGGCGGCAGGTGCGGCGCGGCCCGGGCGCCCCCACCCCGTCGGCGCGCGGTCCGGCGCGAAGCCCACCCGCCCCAGGGGACGGGCTGCAGGCGGGAGGACGCGCACCGCTGCTGGGGGCTCCGGGCCAGGCGGGCAGCACCACGTGGAAGCAGTCGCACATCGCGGCGGCCGGGCGGTGCGGCCGGCGGCGGCCCGGCGCGTCCAGTCGCGGTCCAGCTCCGGCGCGAGCGGGCACCGCACTCGGCCTCTGCGGCCCTGCGCCGCCAGCACAGCGGCCTCGCACTGCGGACGGAGCCCGCGCCCCGAGACCCAGCTACCGCCCGCCCCGCCCCGGCCCGCCCAGCCCGCGCCCGGCCACTGCGGAGCGAGCGGCGCGCCGGCCTCCCTCAGCCCATTGGCTGCCACGCTCAAGGCCCCGCCCCCGGCCGCGGGCCTCTTCCACTCGGAGGGCCCTGCAGCCACGCCCCGGGCCTGACCACGCCCCACCCCCACCCGGCTGCAGGCCAGCCCCGCCCCCAGGGGGCCCCACCCCGCGCCCCCATCCCCGTCTTTGGGGGGCGGGGTAGACTTCCGACCCCAGCCAGCGAGGGATCTCCAGACGCGATGCTGAGGCTGGAGGACGTGACCCACGCGCCCAAGTCTCACCTCGCAGCCCTGAGACACGTGTTCGTCCCAAGCTGGGTGTGGGCGCCCTGGGGGGCGGCAGGGCAGGAGGCGGGGGGTTGGGGGGCGTGTGACCGGCCCCTGCCCTGGGCGCCCACCTGGAGGGCGCTCGCGGTGCCCGGTACAGCCCCGGGGGGCGGCCGGAGAGGACCTGGGGCTCCAGGCAGACGAAGGGCGCGCAGGCCAAGCTGCCGGGTCACGAAAGCGCACGGAGTGGCGGCCCGTGGAGGACGGGGTCCGAGGCCCAAGGCTGGGCCACCAGGGGCTGGGAGAGCGCGTGGCAGCTGCCGAAAGTCAGGAGACCGCCATGGCCGCGGCTGGACAGGCAGCCCTGGGAGGGGGTGTGCTGGGAGCTGGAGCCACCGTGCTGCGCTGGGGGAGGGGAAGTGGGGGGCTGTGGGGGCTGCAGCTCAGCCTGGTGGTGTAAGGGCACCTTGTGGGGCTGTGGGTGCAGAGCCTGGGCCAGGAGGGCACAGCCCCCGCCACGGAGGACCGATCCTTGGGGCTGCCAGGGACCAGCCCAGGAATGGACGGACGGATACACGTACCCACCTGGCAGGCCGGGCACAACCAGAGGCCCACAGAGGAGGCACACACATGTGACAGGTGTAGACCCGCATTCACCCCAGTACCTGACCGCAGGTCCCCTGGAGGCCCCCTTGCTCCCTGAGACAGGCACACACACTGACCCGCACACCTGCCCTCCAGCCCACCTGCTGGGACACACGCAACAGAACACAGATACACACGTGTACACAGGTGCCCCCCTCCTGGGCCTGCTGGGATGGATGCACACGGACCGTGGGGCCCAGGACCGCCTGCCGGTGGATGACTCATGCTCCGTGTTCCCGTTAGCCGGGCCGCACCAGGCAGCCTTCCAGCCGCCGGCCAGACAGACACTCACACCACTGCCGGGAAGAGGCCTGGCAGCCCCGTGTCACAAGCCCATGGCAGGACGGGGCCTACCCTGCCCTTCAGTGGGGGACACGGACATGGGTCTCCCCCTTCCTAACCTGGTGTCTTCCCCCAGGTGGGCAGCTCGCCCCAGGGCCGAGACCCTGGCTCCCGGGAGGCCTGCCCTGCTCAGCCGTCCGAGTCAAGCCCGGCGGGTGCCCGGGCTGTGGGGTTCGGCCGGCCTCTCTGGCTGTGGAGACCCCCGAACTCGGACCTTGAATGAGCCCTCAGGGCACAGCTCTGTGTCCTCTGCCCCATTGGGCATGTGACCTTGGAGAAGTTGCGGGAACGCTGGGCCCCCATCCAAATGAAGTGGCCTCGCCCCATGTGACAAAGTGACATATCCTGACTGGAGCCAGGATGTTTCCCACCCACTCTGCGGGGAGGGTAGGATGGGCCCGGTCAGGGGGGC
Source organism: Noctilio leporinus (assembly GCA_004026585.1). Classification (NCBI taxonomy): domain Eukaryota; kingdom Metazoa; phylum Chordata; class Mammalia; order Chiroptera; family Noctilionidae; genus Noctilio; species Noctilio leporinus. The sequence continues at coordinate 68,027 of PVIW01005984.1, read as the reverse complement.
TGAGGGCTGCCCCCTGAGCGCAGGCAGGGAGAAGGGTCTCTCGGGGCCCCTGAGGGAGGGGCTGAGCCCCACACTGCTGGCGCTGGGCCTCCAGCCCCTGTGCCACTGGGTGGCCCCTGGGACCCTGGGCAGCCAGGCCTGGGGGATCCGGGGGCAGGAACCATCCCCGGGGCCGCTTCTACCCTTGGCTTTGGTGAGGGCTGGGTGGGCTTACGCCACCTGCGGGGGCCCAGGTTCAGGATGGGGGCAGGCAGGGATCCCCACCCGGAGGCTGCCCCTTCCTCTCTCCTGCCTGCTCAGAGGTGGAGGCTCAAACCATCTGCTGTGCTCACCCCAAGACGCCCTCACCCCCTGGTGCCAGTGGGCCCCATTCTACTCTGAAAGGCTCTGTCTCCCAGGCAGTGTACCCCACCATCCGTGGAAGGAAACTGCCCCCCTGTCGCACCCCACTTCTGCCTGGAAGCCCCGGCCTGGCCCCAGGAATCCAGGCCCCACGGGAGACGCAGCCTGGGTGGGACCTAGGGAGCCCATCTGCACCCCCTGCCTGTGCTGACTGTAACGGAGGCCTGGCCCTGTGCCCACCCCACAGCCCTGGGCGCCGCAGCCGCTGTCTTCATGCCCAGAGCCAGCCCCGCCCTGGTGGGCCCTCTGGGGACAGATGTCCTACTTCAGAAGGCCACAGCATCTGGGCATGGCCCAGGAATTGCTGTCCCCCAAGGCACAGAGGCAAGGACCCAATTCACAGCCACCCCAGCACACACAAGGCCCCACACCACCCCTGGGTACCCCACACAGGGTTGGGGGGCTGCAGTGGTTCCACTTTGCTTCTCCACTTGACCAACAGGCTCCACCTCTTCCGCAAGACCACCAGGCCAGGGACTCTGGGGACCACACCCGGCCCGGGCTTGCCTGCAGCCTCCCAAGGTCGGGACGGAGGGCGAGGTGCCATTTCCTGCGCCCTGGCCCTCGGGCCGAGCCCCTAGCCCCCAGCCCCCCTCCCCTGGACGGGGCTGGCCGCCTCCCCAGGCTGCAGGGATGCCCAGAGCATCAATGATTGATGCTTCTCTGCAGCAGCCACAGCAGCATAAGCAAAAATAGCTCTTGCCATCGCCCTGCCCAGCCCAGCCCCGGGGCAGTGGGGGGGGGTGTCAGGACCTCCTCAGCCACCCGCCCGGCCTTGCGCAGGTTAGGGGTGGGTGGGGGAGAGCCCCAGGCCAGACCCTCTCCACCTGGGGACAGGCGCGCACGCCTCCACCCACCCGAGGGTCTCAGGTCTGAGGACCCCAGAGGAGCAGGACGCCTAGTGCTTCCTGGAACAAGGGACCCCTCCAAGGTGCTGCGTGGCTCCTGGGTGCCATGAGGCCCTTTCCTCCTGAGTGGGGACCCCGAAGGCTGGACCCGCAGGGGCCCCTCAGCCCCGGCAGCAGGGCTGGGCTCAGGAATGGACCGAGGTGCCCCTTCTAAGGGCCTGTGAGGGCCACGTGGGCTCTTTCTCCTGACCACACTGCACCTACCCCTTCACAGCCCTCGGGGGGCATGGCTGATATCCCTGTGCCCCAACTTTAATGGGACCTGCCCCTCTGCCCAGTCTCCCCCAGCCGGTAAGGCCTTTACCTGGACAGCTGCCGGCACTCCCCACCCACCAGCGCCCGGCCGTCAGCAGCGCCCCATGTCACGCCTGGCCCCCCGATGCTGACCCGCGGAGCCGGGCCACCGGTCAGCTGCCTGGGCTGCCGTCAGTGCCCAAGTCGGGGCCACCTCCGTGGCCTCCTGGGTCCCAGCTGCCCACAGAGAACCTCCTGATGGGGCCATCAGGGTACCGGGGTCCTGGGGCTGCTGTGACCATTAACCACCCCGAGGCCTAACCCAGCCACACCCATTCCCTGCCTGGGGGGCGGGGGGCGCACTCCTTCCAGGGGAGCCGGGCAGGTGCACCTCCTCCCCTTCCCGCCTGGGCCTGCGCAGCTGCAACTGCCCGGCTCCCCTCCTGCCTCTTTCCGGTTTTTCCTGGATGTCTGGAGGCCACGCTGGTTAATAAAATGACGGACTTCAGGGCACAGTTGACCCCACGCCATCTGTTTGCTGCCTGTTCACCGCCTGCCGTCACCATGGACCCCCTCGGCCCTGGGCCACCTCCTCCACCCCCAGGCCCCTGTGGTCACACCGGGCGGGACAGGTGGGCGCCCAGCTCAAGAGCCTGTTGAACTGAACCCCGAGTCCCTTGACCTTGTCAAGGCCCATATCCCGGGTTCTGGGGGCCAGGGCCTCTGGGGATGGACTTTGGGGCGCCAGGGTCAGCCATCCGCATGCTGAGGGCCACATGCTGTCCTCGCTCACCACTGAGGACCAGCCAGGGCCTGGGGGCTCTGGGGGCTCTGGGGGCTCTAGGGGCGCGGGTTCCAGCCCAGCCGCGCGTCCCACTCCAGCTGGGGCCTGAGTCTCAGCCTCTGGGCAGCCCCCCGCTCCCGCCGCACTGTGGGGACAGCGGATGGGGCGCAGCAGCGGGGAGACGGCAGGACCCCTGACAATGACGAAGACGGTGCTGTCCGGCGGGTGGTCGGCCACCTCTGGGTGGGCGGGCTGAGGCCCCTGGGGCAGCAATGGGGGGAGGAGGCGACCCCGCCCCGGACTCTGCTCCTCTGTTGCGTCCCCTGGCTGAGGAGGACGCGGCAGCGCCGGCCGTCGTGCGGACGGGCCAGGCCAGGACCCGCGAGCACAGGGAGTCCCCACGGGCTACGGGAGCCACCGGCTGAGGCTGGTCCCTGCCGCCCACCTCGCCGGGAGGAGCCCGGCGCCCCCTCTGCCCTGGGCGTGGACCCGTGAGGAAGAACTAGGTCGGGGAGTCGGGGTGTCAGCAAGACCATGGTCGCCCCGCCTGCGGAGACACGTGGGTGGTGGGACCAAGTCTCCTGCTAGAGGGGTGACGCTGCCACCGGCTGAGGGAGCTGCGGGCCGTGGTTGCTCAGTGCGGAGGCTGGACGTAGCCGAGGTGGGTGCCGACCCACCCATGTGACCCTGGGACCTGAGCGCGCTGCCCCTTGGGAGCTGTGGACGGGGCGCACGGACCTCGGTGGCCAACACCGACCTCCGGGCTGCCACCTGGTCCCCCCGCCCGGAGACCACCGAGCCGCGCCCGCACTGCCGGAAGGTCCTGCAGCCGCTGCCCCGTGCCTGTCCTCGGGGGTCCTCAGGACGGTGGCGCGGGGCCCTCTGCTCGGAGCACCCCCTGCTCGGAAGACCTGGGGGCAGGAGACCCTCCTCCAGGGGCAGGGCCGCCGCCTTAGGGTGAAGAGGCATGTCCGGGCCGCTAGGGCGCGAGCCAGGGGTGGTGGCCTCCACCGTCCTGGGGCCACAGACCGCGGTGGCCGGGAAGCACACGCAGCCCCGGGCAGACCCGCCCAGGACCAGGCAGCCCGCGGCGCGGAAAGCATGTCCTCTGGCCCTGTGACCTCAGGTCTGCTGACGTGGGAGGACGCGGGTCCCCTGAGAGGCTCCTCTGGGTGGGGATTGGGTGGTCCCCCAGACCTGTGCGGCAGGCCCACCCCACACCCGCGGGCTCCATTCAGACCGGGTCTGTTCCAGGGGGCCCGTCCTCACCAGGAAGGGCCTTGGGACCCCAAGAGCAGCCTGCGGCCTGACAAGGACAAGATGAGGTAGCACCAGGGCCCTTTCGCCCAAGTAGGTGCTTCTAGCCCCTGGGGTGCCCTCCAAGGAACCCCAGGCCTGGCTGCCAGGCTGCACTGCCCAGAGCACCCGCAGGTCCCCACCCAGAGGCCCCTTGAGCCTGGAGGGGGAGCTCCCTGCTCACAGCTGAGAGACAGCCAGCAGCTGGCAGGGCTGCAGGGAAATATTTCCCGACGGCACTGCCCAGAGACGCCCGTCCCTGCGGCTCGAGGGGACCAGGGCCAGAAACCCGGCCGCTCCCCACCCCGCAGGAGGTCCGGGGGTCAGGCTGGCAGGGCCCCCAGTGCAGGCAGGTGTGACCCCAGCTGTCCTTGTCCTGCCGACGCCTCAGGCCAGGAAGCCGGGGGTTGGGGGGCCTCAGACCCAAACGTGGCGCAGTGGGGACCAGTGCCCCGGGCCCCCCCAGGCTGCGCGGTCGCTCACACGTTGTGCCGCCGTCCTTTTGGGAAACGCGCGTTTTCACCTTTGGCCGCAAGACGGGGAGTTTGAGGCTTGTTTCCCACGCACAGCCGCACCCCACCCGGGACCCCGACTCCCCCCCTCCACCCAAGCAGAGCCCTGTCCGATGCCCCGTCTGGCTGGGGGGGCTTTGGCCCAGGGAGGGGCCTGCGCCCGTGAGTGCCGGCTGAGCGGCTCCGATTGGGACGCCCACGGTGTGGGAGGGGGTCCTTCCCGCTGACCAGCCACCAACAGGGCTCCGATGAAACCGCCGACGGAGCAAGAAACTGGGGGGCTGAACGGAGCAGCGCGAGAGGCCGTGTCCACGCGCCCCCTGGCTGAGCGGAGAACCCCGCACGGGGGGCTCGAGACGCAGTCAGACCCGGGTCGCAGGGCCACCCTCCAGCTCCGCGTCCGAGGCTGGGGTCCGGAGGGAGCTGCCCGGGGTGTGGACCCCCAGGTAGAAAGCAGCGGGGTGCACGCTGCTCAGAGCCCGGCAGCAGCCCCCCTCCAGGTGCCCCAGCGCCAGCCCCGCAGAGCCCCCCCAGTGCCAGCCCGAAGCCTCTGCCTACCCGTGGGAGCCGGGGGAGAGGGGGTGACGGGGGAGGGGGGGTGACGGGGGAGGGGGGGTGACGGCTGCAGGAGAGGCGTTCAGGGGTTTTCCCAAGAACACAAAGCCGCAGGCACAAAGAGAAGGTGGGGTTCGGAGAAGAGAAACAACAAAGAATGACGAAGTCGACACCCCTGGATCGGATTCCAAGGAAAGAAATGCTGGAGTCACTTCTGCCTCATCTCCTCGCTATTTCCTGCGAACCTGCCGACCTCCTGTCTCCCCGACGCCGCCCACTGGTCACCCACAGCTCCGAGGTCGGCCACCCGGCAGGGGCCACAGGCCGGGCAAGCCCACCCGCCCTCCTCAAGCCCAGCCTGGGGCAGGAGCACCCGTCCTGCAACCGAGCGCGGGCAGCCCGGCAGCAGGGACGCGGACGCAGAGGTAGAGCTCAGGGGGCCACCTGGCGGGGGGGCCACCACCGCGCGGCTCGCAGGGGCTCCGGGGGCCCAAGCCCGTCGAACCCGGGACCGTCCCACCTCGGCAACGGGCCTGCTGCCTCCTGGGGCCCCTCAGCCAGGGCCCAGCGCCCGGCCCGACGGCAAGTGGGCAGCTGGGCAAGAACCGCACGCGTGGAGGGAGGGAGGGGTCCCTGCCAGGGCAGGAAGGCGTCTCGGGGCTCAGCTGTGTCAGCCGGGTGGGGACCCCAGAAGCCCCAGGCCTCCCCGCCCACTCCCTGGGTACCGTGCACGTCGAGGCTGGAGAGGTAGACCCCACGGCTACTCCAAAACGCAGCAAGTGTGTTTAAAACGTGAACTGTGTAACACACCCAACGCTGACAAGATTTCTGCTTCTAGACACGCAGCCTCCGCCAGAGGAGCCCTTCGGAAGGACGCAGTCACGTTGCTGAGGGTCCCTCCCTGCAATGCCCCCTGCAGTCGCCTTCCGGACCCTGCCAGGCCCACAGCCAGCCTTCAACTGGCCCCCCAGCAGCCAGGGTGCGCCCCTTCCCTGGGGCCCCGTGCGGCCCCACTGCCCACTTCCCCAGCTGCGTGAGGCCCCCAAAGTGAACCAGGATGATCCACCCCGGGACGACGTGGGACACAAGCAACACGCTCCCCCACTTTGCTGAATGAGTTTTAATCAAGTGAGGTGTACATCACGCTCCTCAAAGAATGGTCACGTGCCCCAAATAACCACCCTCTCTGGCCAAGGGCAGGGACGGGAGAAAAGCATGAGAAACGGGAACCGGAGGAGGGCATCTCCCTCGAAAGCCAGAGAGAAAACCACCAGGTGTTGGTGTCCCGGTGTCCACGCAGGGTCACCGGGGACAGGGAACCCCACCCACCCCACCATCCATCAATCCCTATCGAGGAGCCATCGGTAACGCGGCCACGTTTCTGGAACCCTAGCACCAGGTTCCTAGAGGCCGTGCAGACACGGGGGTCCTGCACACAGGCGCGTGCACACACGCACACACACACACACACACACACCCACACACACACACGTCTCCGTGACATGCTGGCCCTGCGGCGTGGCCCAGAGCCTGGACCTCGGCACCAGAGACCCCTCAGGTGCCTCAAGACCCACTCGGGCCAGACAGACACCGACCTTTACCCAACGCCATGTCTAAATAGCCATAAATTAAACCCTAAACCTACACTTCCTGCTGACAGGCGAACAAGGGCTAGGCGCCCGCAGGTCGGGTCCCAACTCCAAACAGAAGGGGCCAGTCACCACTCGACAGTTATCACAAAGGACAAACAAAACAACCACACCAACTGCAAGTGTTCAGGTTATAAAAGTTTCTAATTAGCAGCAGAGAATGTTTATGAAAAAAATATATACTTTTAAGAAAATAGTTGAAAAAGTCTAAGAAGATAAAAGTATAAAAAGTTTAAAAAATATATCTTAAGCCAAAATATTGCCCAAAACGTATAAAACAATTTTTAAAAATTCACCTATCTACAGTCAAGGAGGCTGACGAGCGTGGGTCTGTGTCCTGGGCGGCGGGGGCCGGCGCGGTGCAGGGGAGGCCGGCCTGCGGGAACCGGCCCAGCACCTGGGGGGCATCGGGCAGGCCGGGCGCTGTCCGGAGGGTCCTGCATCAAAGACAGGGCAGAGCCCACCCTGGTGCACTGCGCTCCGGGCTGTCCGGCCTGGCCAGGCGCCCAGGCTCAGGTCTCCACCAGGATCTCCAGCACGTGGTCCAGCTCGCCCAGGTCCCGCTTGCAGCCGGAGCTGGGGGGCAGGGCGCCCGCGGGGCCCAGGGCCTCGCGCCCATCGCTGGGGCCGGCCCGGCTGCCCACCACGCCCGTCAGCACGGCGTCCAGGTCGTAGTAGGGGCCGTCCGCGTCGGCCAACAGCCCTCCCGCCGCGCTGGGGGCCTGACTCTCCAGCGATTCGAATATCTGATCCAGCGACTTCTGAAAGCTCCCTCTGCTTTCCCGAGGGCTGCCTGCACCCCAAACGCAGCTCTGCGCACCCCTCGGAGCCTGCGCGCAGGGGCCCGCGGGCAGCTCGGCCAGCAGGTCAGGCGCAGGCTGCTCCCCTTGCTGCCCCCAGGCCGCGCGACACAGGATGTCCGTGCACACCAGGCGGTCCAGCGGCCCCCGCCCGGCTGTGGGGGGCACCAGCCAGGCCCCGTCCTGGCTCATCTCCTCTTGAATCTGCCGGACCGTGTTGGCGATGAGGACCGAGCGGCAGAGGTTGGGCTCCACCAGCGTGTGGCACAGCTGCAGCTTGACCAGGGACATGTCCAGGAGCGACTGCCGCTGCAGGCTGTAGCAGGGCGGGGCCGGCGCGTCCTCTCCGTCCTCGCGGTCCCAGCACTTGCGCTTTAACCCCCGGCCAAACATCGCGTCCTGCGGAAATGAGACGAGACGCCCCTTAGCGCAGGTCAGAGCCCCTCACCCCGAGGGCCGGTGGGGCTGCTCCCCGTGTGCGCCCACCCCCTACTCCCACAAGCCCCTCCGCACGGGCTGGGCCCCCCAGGGAACTGCTATGAGAAAGGTGGTCTCTGAGGCCACCAGCAGTCAGGCCCCTCGCTGAACAGGGGCAGGTGGGCCGTGGCCACGTGGCTGGCTCAGCACTGTGTGGCACAGCGTGGCTGGGCGTGTGCATAGCGCACAGGACACAGGACCCCTCGCACAGGGTGCCCGCACATGCCATCCCAGCGCGGGGACAGGGTGACCTTGGGGATATTTCTTTGCAACTTCCTGTGGATTATTTGGAAACGAACATCTTTTTCAAAGCTGATCACAGCCAATTCCCCGGCGGGAGCGAGCAGGCAACACCGCTCGCTGAGCAGAAACGAGCTGACTGACGACCAGGGCCCCGTCCTCCTCCCGGAGGCGGATCCAGCGTCACCGCTTGCGGCGCAGGAAGAAGCAGGTTTGCAGCTGTGGGCGCGGGAGGGCTTATTCCTGCATTTTCACTTATTAACTGTTGCCTGATTTCCCACGCCAACAACTGTGAACCTAGTTTTGCGCACCCTGCGCGCTGAGAACCCACAACTACAAGAGGACAGACATCCCACGTCGAGCAGAAAGGTGAGGTTTCAACTGTGGCCAGTCACGCACCTCACGCTGAGCGGCGTCTTCAGAAAAAGCTAAAGTTCCAACTCGGCCTGACGGCAGATTTCAGTCGGGTGCAAACCAACCCACTGGAAGGGCATCATCAGTTCCTTGGTCCCCAACGGATCCAAGGGTCCCCGGCGGGGCTGGTGGGGCGCCCGGAGAGCCATGCCAACAGCTCAGGGCGCGGCACTGAGCACCCCCAACCCCCACCCAGGCCCGCAGCGCGGACGCCAACAACTCCCCACCTCAGCAACACGGCTCCCACCCCAGGTCCCCGCTTCCAGCCTGGCACCCAGCAGGGGAGCCACCCGCTTCCCCAGGCCCCTCCGGCGAGTGTCTGGGCCTCACTTTCCACCAGAAAATGCCCCCCTTTCACCCCCCGATCTGTGCCAAGCAAGGGGTGGGAACCCCTCGCAGTTCCCAGTAAGCAGCCTTGGGCCTCTGGTGCCGCCTGCCCGCCTCGCCTTCGGGGTGACTCACCAGGAAGAGGAGCAGAAAGACCAGGACACCCCTGCCCCGGCGGCCCCTCACCCCCCAGCATCTTCTCTGAGCACCTGGCCGCTCGGTGCAGGTGCTGCGCTCGTGCCGTCACAGGCACACGTTCACCGTTTCCACAGCTGCTCCGGCACCCCAACACGCAAACTCCATCTGGGGGCCCCCGTGCACTGTGCTCACACCCACGCTGCTCCCGCGGGGGCCAAGGGAGGAGCAGTTTGGACACATGGCCCGAGGGGCGGACCACTCACCTGACCGCCCAGCACCACAGGCCCCCACCAGCTGACCCTGCTGCACTGGCTGTTTCCCACCGGGCGCCGTGGGTCAAGGCGCTCTGGTGGGCACGGCTCGGCCATCACCACACGGCCCACGTGACAAATCTCAAAACATGCTCAACGGGAAAGAGCACATGCAGGACTTCGCGCAGCCTGCAGACCGAGCAGCTGCCCGGACGGGGCCACAGCCGAGCGAGGGCAGCAAGCAGCCTGGACCAGGTGACCCCACGCAGCGGGCCATCCCCACGGCCGATCCTGGGAACCAGGGGTGCTGCGCACGCGTCTGCTCCATCCAGTCCCGCCCACACCTGCCGACCAGGGGCTTAGGCGGCCCCCCAGTTTCCCGCGTCTGACACCGCTCAGGTCAGCCCCACTCTGCGCACCACCCGCAGCAGATGCAGCCGCCATCACAGGCCCCGGCACTTCTTGCGGCCGCTCCACCCCCTCAGCAACGCAGCGCCCGGGTCGCAGGGCGGCCAGTCCAGTCCCACGTGTCCTCGGTGTGGCCACCAGAGCCCAAGCCCCGGGGAGAGCGGTCAAGCAGAGCCCGGAAAGTGAGTGAGACCACCCGCCCCGGGCTCCTGTTGGAGAACAGTCCGCAGAGTGTGGCCGGCACAGCCCGTGCGGAGCCCCCGCCGAGGGCCCAGGACCCGGGGCAGCGGGGACGCGAGGCCCCTGGCGCGGAGGCTGCCCCACCTCGGAGCCCATCGGGAGGAACACGGAGGGTCACCCGCCTCCGTCACCCCCCAGGCGTCAGGTCCTGCTGCAAACCTGGTTTACGGGGGAACCTGCTTGAACGGCCGGCAGCACCGCACGGCCCCGGCCAGGCTGGCGGTGGGAGGAGGGCCGGCCGCCCAGGTCGCCGTCCAGGCGGAAGGGACTCTGGCCAGGGAGGCTGGGGGTCGCCCAGGACCCCAGATTTGGGCCGTAGGGACGGGCAGCCGCCCCGGACCCACTGGCCCCAGGACCTTCAGCCGCAGCCCCGGGAGCCTCGGCTGTTCAGGCAACTCAACGCTCTCGGGGCGCCTGCGGCCGATCTGCGGGGGAGACAGACGGACAGACGGGCAGACAGACGGACAGACACAAACGCGGTCGCGGCCGAGGGCCCAGCGGGGACGCGGGTGGCCCAACGCGCGGCCGGCGCCGCTGACACTTCCCTGCGGCTGCCCGGCGCCCTGGGACCCGGAGCCAAACCCACGAGCCGCCTTTGCCGGGACACGTGTCGAGCCCGCGGGTCGCCCGCATCGTCTCCCGTTTCAACCGGAACGAAAACGCCGCCGCCCGCGGCTGCAGGCAGGAGCGGCGGCCCCGCGCGGGGCACTTTCCGCGACAGCGACCGCGGTCCCGCGAGGCGCACGCAGGCCGCCCGCCGAGGCCGCCGCCGGGGACCCGGTTCCGGGGACGACGAGGCTTTGAAACCGCGGGGCGAGCGGGGCCCCGAGTTCCGGTCCGGTTCCGAGTCTCGCCGGCTCGCGCCCCCAGGCTGCGCTGCCCGCCGGGCCGCCCGCCACCCGCGTCCCCGACGGACCGAGGCGCCGCCCCGGCTCCCGCTGCGAGGGGACCGGCCGCCGGGCGCAGGGAAACCGGCGCCGCGGGCGCTCGGGCGGGAAGGCGGCGGGCGGAGTCGCCCCAGCCCCGCAGGCCTTCGGGGGCGCCGGGGCCCAGGCGGGCGGCGGGACCACCCTCCCCGAGTCCGGCGGCGGCGGGCGGGCCGCCCACCCAGCGTCTCCCAGCGGCGAAGCCCCGGTCGCGCCGCCCGGCCGCCGCCCCAGACGCTCGGGCCGAACCCCGTGCGGACTCCGCGCCGCCCCGGGCCCCGCCGCCCCCAAAGCGGCGAGGAGCGCCCACACGTGCCCGCGCCCTCGGGGGCGCCGAGGCGGCGGAACCGGGACCCCAGCGCCGGCGGAACCGGGACCCCGGCGCCAACGCTCACCTGACCGCCCGCCGTCCACGCCGCCCGCGCCGAGGGAGGGCGGGGCCGCGAGCTCCGCGCCCACAATGGGTCACCCGCGCCGCCGCCCCGCCGCGGATTGGCTGAGCTTGGAGGCGGGGCCTCCTGTTCAAACTGGGGGCGGGGCCAGCCGCTGGGTTCCCGCGCGACGGTCTGGCCGTTGGGCCCTGCGCCCTCGCGGCCCCGCCCCCGCCAGCTCCCAGGTCTCCTTGCGCCGCTGTAGTGCGCCTGCGCTGGGTGGGCGTGGCTATGGTGAGGCCGAGAGCGGAAGGGGCAGGCGGGGCGGGGTCATATGAGGGGCGGGGTCAGAAGGGGCGGGGCTAACTAAGGGGCGGGGTTGCGGCGCAGGAGCCCTGGACGCCCCGTGGTCACCAGATTTGTACGGAACCAACGGAACCATGGAAGTAGGAAGCAGGAGGGGTGGGTTTTATTTTTTATTTCTTTAAAAAATATTTTATTTATCATTTTTAGAGGGAGACGAAGGGAGAGGAGCAGAGAGGGAGAGAAGCATCAACGTATGGTTGCCTTTCACCTGCCTCCAGCTACGGACCTGGCTGGAGACCTGGCTTGCAACCTGGTATGTGCCCTGGCTGGGAATCGAACCAGCGACCTTTGGGTTCGCGGGTCAGCCCCTATCCACTGAGCCACCAGCCAGGGCTTAATGGTTATTCTTTAATAAAGTTGTTGAAAAAAATCTTCGGGTTGCTGTTGTCAAGTCACCAAGAAGTTACTCTGGTAGAGGAGGGGAGGGTATTCTGAGCTCACATAAGGGTTCATAGTTTAAACTCTGATTAGTTTTTTTAGAGAGGGGGGGGAGGGAGAGAGGCGAGGAGTAGAGAAACATCCATGCATGGTGGCCTTTCACCTGCCTCCAGCTACGGACCTGGCTGGACACCTGGTGGAGGCCTGGTTATGTGCCGCGGCTGGGAATCGAACCTGCAACATTTGGGTTTGCAGGCTGGCGCCAATCCACTGAGCCACCAGCCAGGGCTATTTTTAAATTTCTTAGTGGAAAAGGCCTTAAGTAGAATAGAAAATCCCGAATGCATTCACCCAAGAAACTTTTCTGAGTGCAGGTGAAGACTGGGGTTGTTCCGTGTCCTATCCTGGGGGCTGAGGACAGGGCCATGCAGGTCACACAGGCCTTAGGGGAGGGGGCGGCCTAGCGGCTGGGCAGCTGAGGCCGGGCGGGCCTGGCGCCGGCTGGTGGGGCGGGGCCCGCTCGCCTCCCGGAGGGGCTGACCCCTGCCTGCAGGGCTCCTGAGAAGAGGCGCCCCTCCCCGTTGGGCTTGAAAAGGACCTGGGGGGAAGGGGGGCTGGGTGGGAGGTCCAATTAGGTCGCAGTCTTAGGGTGAAAGACAATGACCGTGACAAAGATGACAAATGCGACGACATACAGATTTAGACGGTGTAGTAGGTGTAGTAGGTTCCTATCCATACGCCACACAAAGGACTAAATTCCTTCATTCGCACATATTCGGTCCACAAGCTCAGCCGACCAGCAGAGACCCGGCCAATCAGAGCAAAGGAGAAGACGCCTCTGGGCGGCGGGGCGGCGCTCAGCCGCGGACCAGCGAGGCCGGAGCTGCGCCGGGGGCCGCCTTGCCCTCGGCGGGCGCGGCGACACCTCCCGCCCCGGGCGGCCGTGCGGCGCAGCGAGCAGCGCGGGCCTGCAGACCCCAGCGGCGGCGCATTGGATCCCCAGCACCGGCCCGGGCCTTATTGCTCCCCAGGTCCCCACTTGGGGGCGCGCGCGAGGCAACCACACAGTGATTGTCCCTTCCCCTGTCTCTAAAAATAACTAACTAAATAAAATCTTTCAAAAAAAAAAAAAAAAAGTAATATCTTCCAGAGCCACCATTCTTTTCACCCCAACTATCCAGCATAAAATTTAAAAATTCGCAGGCATACCAGGGCCCGAAAACAAAAAATATCCGAGAAAAGAAAAGGGAAACAAACCCAGATAATAGAAAGAGACTGGTGGGTGGACCCAGCATCCGAGTGACCAGGTTTGTAGGAATAGAAACTGTTGTAGTGAAGAAAGTCAATGGAAAAAGATGGAGGAAAGAAAAAAAAAGAGAAAGTTAATGGCAAAGGGAACTGGAGTCTTTAAAAAGACTGGGCCGGGAGAAACAGCACCCACTTCACGCAGTCTCTGGAGGCTGAGGAAGCAACTCCCCCCAGCTCGTTCTCAGGGCCCCCCAGAAACTTGGCGTTAACCCCCTAGAAGGTGACAGGAAAGAAAAATCACAGGCTTGTCTCTCTCGTGCCCAGACAGTAAAATGCCACATAAAACCCTAGCAAGTCAAACCCAGTGGTACATGACGGAGAGAACAGCTCACACCGAGTTGGATTTATCCCGGGAATGGCTTCCTGTTTCAACCAATCAGTGGCATTCATCATAATAATAAAATGGGGGGGGGGGTCTCAGTGGGTGAAGACTCACCTGGTAACATTCAACACGTGTCCGTGATAAACGAGGACTGAGCACGCAGGTGCCAAGTGGAAACCAGCCCACACAGGCACCCTCGCTTCAGCACTTGTTGCAAGTGGAGGGTCACCCAAACCAGTCAGCTTCCAGAACTCACTCGAAGGACTCACAGTGCCGAGATTAAAGCTGGCACGGGGAAGGGGCACGGGGGGCAGGGTCCAGGCACCGGGCTCCCACCCAGGGCGGCCCAGGCCCCACCCTAAAGCACCTATCAGACTACGTGGCAAACAGACTACCAGCAGACAGGACGCCCCAAGGATTTCCAGGCCAGCTCTCAGGACCCCAAGGGGAAGCACCAGACTTGTCTCTGGACAGGGGTTGGGGGTGGGGGTCACTTGTTCACTACACAGCAAGGGAATCCCTTCCGCTGCGTAAAGTATATTTACGAAAGACTTGCAGGAAACGCTAGAACGTGTGGGTGAAACAGGAGCCACATACCGAACATGCGAAGGACAGGGAGGCCAGCATGGGCATGCCTGAGAAACGCCGAGACCAAAGTAACTCACGGGATGGTCTACACAGAAAAATTCCTGAGCACAAGCGGGTCCCGGCAGGCAGTCACGTCCCAGGCCCGCAGCTTCCTTGACAAGGGTCAGTGTTCCCCGTAACTGAGCCAGCGTTGTCTGTTTACATCTAAGATAACACGCCTTTCCCGTGACAGCGTGACCCCTCCAGACCCCGCAGGGCACAGCCTCCCACCCACTTCGGGACAGGGACTCCTGGTTGTCATCCTGTCCCCACACCCTCTCCGTGTTCTGCAGGTGGCAACTAGCCTGTCCTCACCAATGTCAAAGAAGCCTGTGTCTCTCCATTTTACCTTTTATCCAACCCCGGAGATTTCCCTGCTTTGCTCCCCACTCCCCACCCTGCAATCGACCACCCACAGATCCATGTGACCACCCCATGTCTCCTCCTTTGATTCTCACGTATAAAATAAGGTGCAAAACTGCCGTTCTTGGGAGCGTTTCCTCAATCCGTTGAGCTTTTGCAGTTGTCACTACTTTGAGTCAAATAAACTCCTAAAACCTGCAAGTCTGGGCGTCTCTCGCAGGGGCCAGTGTGGATGTGAGGCTTTGCCCTGTGATGGGGTCTGAGAGCAAACGGGGGTCTGCAGCACTGCTCCCTCAGGCCACGTGCGGCCAGCCTAGCGTGGGCAGCGGCCGGAGGAAAGAAAAGGAAGAGGCACCGGACTTAAAAAGAACTAAAAGCCTCCCCAGAAGGGAGGTTTTGAATGTAGAGCTCCGAGGAATCTCGTCTCCGCCGGCTTGGCGCTGTCACACAATACCACAGATGGCGCCTGAGGCCATGGACAGTCACTTCTCAGATTTCCACCCGCTGGGAGCTTCCCGCAGGCTGGGCAGCTGCTGGGAGCGCTCCTGGGGCCCCTCCGCAGGTGGGGAGACACAGATAGTTCTTCCCCACCGCACAAGGGCGCCGGTCCTGTGAGAGGAGCACCCTGCCCTTGTGATCTCCCTGAACCTAACTACCTCCCGAAAACCCTGGCCTCAGAGACAGTCTCTTTGGGGGCTGGGGCTGCAACTTACGAGTTTCCAGGGCGCACAGTTCCGTTCGCGTAGCCAACGTCCACATAAACAGATTACGTTAATAAAGAATTAAACGTGACCGTCCCAGAAACAGCCAATCCAGGAAGTCAATGATATTCATTGTCAGGGCAGCCTTGCTCGGAGAAATCACACCCAGAGACGGCTGGGGAGTCAAGCAAAAGGTTTATTGTGGGAAGGAAAATGGGGAACAGGGAAAATGGGGCGCGGCACAGGAAGAGACTTTTAGAGAAGTCGTCTTCGACTTCCCACTTCACATCAGCAGGTTGGGGTCTTATCCGCCTGCTAAGGGCAGTGACACAGGTGTACACTTCAAAGGGAAATTACTTCCCTAACAAAATGTCCGTTCACAAGAAGGAGCTAAGTGGGATTGTCTATTAGGCCATGTGCTTTATGACGACCTCACCACGGATGTCCAGGCGGTTAACTCCATTCACCCCTTCCCAAGAGTTTCCCAGGCAGGTTCGGTGAGCACCCTTAGGCCAGGCTGGGTGTGTAAACATTGACTGTTGCAGTTTTAACTAAAGTGTAGATACAAAGCCCAAAGACGTCTCCATGTCAGCTGCCCCCACACCCTGACATTCCTACATACAAGTTAACATTGTTTTTAAAGATTTTCTTTATTTTTTTCAGAGAGAAGGGCAGGGAGGGAGGAAGAAAAGGAGAGAGACATCCAGGTATGGTTGCCTTTCACCTGCCTCCAGCTACAGACCTGGCTGGAGACCTGGCTTGCAACCTGGTTCTGTGCCCTGGCTGGGAATCGAACCAGCGACCTTTGGGCTCGCAGGCCGGCACCTGTCCACGGACCCACCAGCCAGGGCTAACAAGCCATTTTTATGGTTTAGAAAGATTTTAATGATACCGTTCGCAAAGTATCAAAAGCATCACCCAGGGATAGATCTAGCAGCAAGTAGGCAAGACGTGGAGGTGGAAAAGTACAAATCGATGCAAGAGAAGCGCAGGGCTCTCTAAACAAGAGGGACCCTTCCAGGTCCCCACGCCAGACGACGCCCCTTGTAAGGTGTCTGCTCACTCCGACGTTAGAGTCAAGGCACCCAGGTCAAACCTCCGCCTGTTTTCATGGAAATCGGCAAGTGGATTCCAAAAGGTCTACGGACACACAAAGAGCCAAGAAGAGCTGAGTCTCGGAGGCCAGCCCGGCTCCGCGGGGGCTCTGCAGACGATCGGGGGGAGCAATTCCGCTCTGAGGGCCGAGCCTGCCGGGTCCCCAGAAACCGCACCGGAGGCTTTTCGGAGGCGGAGGGGGGGCAACCTGCCTCTTCTGTAACCGGTGTCTTGAGTTGTCGTCCAGGCCTGCGACTTACCTTTGAAGTGCACGGGGCGTTTCCAGGGCTCAGCCACCTCCACGCACTTTCAGGACCCCCCACACCTGGGAAAGAGCTTCATGCCTTTTGGGGCTCCCGCCACGGCCCCTGCAGGGCCAGCCCTCGGCGCCCACTGCCCACTGTTGGGCCCCATAGACCCCTGCTCTGGGCACCGCACGGACGGGTGCCGCACAGACGGGGTGTCACAGTGACGACGCCTCCCTCACCGTCTCCGTGCAGCTCGGGGTTGTCGAGGCTCCTCCCCCCGGGCTCTGGCCGGGTCACCATCAGCGATGGCGGAGCTGGATGGGCCACCAGGCGCACAGGGCCCTTCACCACCTCAGGCTCAGCTGGAGCCCGGAGCCCAGGGGTGGGCCGGTGGGGTGGGTCCTGCACTGCAGCACGGTTTGCACTCCCCCTGGTGGCCCGGACCCTCGGGGCTGTCCTGGCGGCACCAAGCCCTGTAAGGCTGCCAGCTCATTAGACGGGGGGTGTGGGTGAGTGCTGGGGCAGCGCTCCCCCATGGGCCATCCTCTGCCCACACAACGTGAGTCCGGGACATCAAGGGGCCTACTGAGGCATAGGTCTGTCTCATCCAGGGAGCTGGTGACAGTGAAGAAATTGCAGGTACCCCCAGAACCCTCCCGGGCACACCTGTGGGAAGAACGGGGGTGCGGAGGGGTGCGCTCCAGGTGAGGGGGCCATCTGGGGGCTCTCAGGGCTCCCACCTCCCTGCAGGGAGCTCACAGCTTCCAGAGGGTGGAGCTCACCGTGCCTGTCTGCTCCCCCAGGTCACCGTGAGAAGGGGACAGGTGTCAGAGGGAGGAGGGAGTGGACCAGCCACTGAACAAGTGAGTCAGTTAGGGGCAGACATGGGAGGAGCGAGGGGGCGAGGGCGGACAGAAAGACCTCACATGTGGCTGCCACGTTTCCATCTGACTAGAGTCAGATGAAAAGGCCAAAGGTTTAGGTCACAGGCTGCAATGCAGTCACCAGAAGGTCCTCTTGAACTGGGTTGTGGGAGGGAAGTGCGGTGTACATGCAACAGGATGCAGATGGCTACCCCGAGAACGGTACGCTTGAAGCTCATCCCATGAACCCCTGTCGCCCAGGAAACCTGACTTAAATAAACACATAAGTAAATGGAAGGGAAGAGACACAGAGGAGGAGGCCAGGGAGGGCCAGCACAGACTCTCGGAGCCTTCGGAAGGAGCCAGCCCCACACCTCGACCTGGGGCTTCCTTCCCCCAGCAGTGAGAAAACAACCTGTTTCAAAGCCACCCAACTTCTGACCGAGATGGAGGCCCAGGCAGACACACTTCACCTCCTTGCACAACCGCAGGAAGGATCACCGCTAACCCCCAAACGAAAAGTGCCCAGAACGGCCAGAAAATCAAACTGAATGGAAGCCCTGCGTTCATCCGGATAGGTAGGAGGCGGCGAGAACGGCAGCAGAGAGGATGTGGTGAGGCTGCTGCAGGGCGGCAGCAGGCGGAATGACGGTCCCACATTCATACGTGGTGGATAGAAGCTGGGAGGGACACCTGGGGAGTGACCCCAGCCCCAGGCCCGACCGTGCAGCCCATGGTCCCAGCACCGGGGGAATGAAGCCTGGTTGCTTCTGGCTGTGGAGTCTAGGGGTGGAGAGGGTGATGGAAGAAACTGCCCATCTCTCAGGAGGGTCCAAGTAGAGGCGCCCACAGTCCTGGAATGTGCACAAGCCCACCCACTCTGGGAACCACCCCTAGGGAACAGCTAGAGGAGCACCAGTCGCACACGGGAAGTAGGTGAAGTAACTGGGCAAGTGGCACTGTTCCTTTCTAAGCGTCCCCGCTACGTGCAGTACCGCAAATCGGTGGAATGGGTCACCCGGACCTGGTGACCACCTAAGGCTCCACCCTTACAACTTAACAGGTGCCCCAAGACAGGGCGTCAAAGCAGCTCTACCTAATACGCAGAAACCAACACAGGGAGGCTGACAAAATGAGGAGACAAAGAAATATGGCCCAAATGAAGTAACAGATCAAAACCCCAGAAAACTGGAGAAAAGCAACCTGTCAGATGCAGAGTTCAAAACACTGGTGAGCAGGATGCTCAGAGGACTCAGTCAGTACAGCAAATGCATAAGGGAAGGGATGAAGGCCACACTAAGTGAAATAAAGAAAAACCCATAGGGAACCCATAGAGAAGGGAAGAAAGCCAAAGTTCAAGTCAATGAACCGGAACATAAGGAAGAAATAAACAGTTAACTACTACACAACGAAGAAATAAGACTTCAAAATCGAGGAGAGAAGAGGACCCTGGGGCAACTTTAAACGTGCCAACATCTGAATCATAGGGGTGCCAGAAGGAGAAGAGGAAGAGCAAGAAATTGAAAACTTAGTTGAAAAAATTATGAAAGAAAACATTCCTAATTTAGTGAAGGAAATAGATATACAAGTCCTGGAAGCACAGAGAGTCCCAAACAAGATGGACCCAAAGAGGAACACAACTAAGACACATCATAATTAAAATGCCAAAGGTTAAAGATGGAGAATCAAAAGCAGAAAAAGAAAAAAAGAGTTACTTACAAAAGGGTTCCCATAAGACTGTCAGCTGATTTCTCAAAAGAACCTTTGCAGGCAAGAAGGGACTGACGAAAAGTATTCAAAATGATGAAAAGCAGGGACCTACAACCAAGATGACTCTGTCCACCAAAGCTGTCGTTCAGAATGGAAGGGCAGATAAAGTGCTTCTCAGACTAGGCAAAGCTGAAGGAGTTCATCATCACCAAGCCATTATTATGTAAAATGTTGAAGGGACTTATTTAGGAAAAAGAAGATCAAAACTATGAACATGAAACTAACAAGGAACTTACAACTATCAACAACAGCCTCTAAAAAATAAACTGAGCAAATAACCAGAACAAGAACAGAGTCATAGGTATGGGGGTCATTTGGAGGGTTATCTGCGGGGAGGGCGCAGGGTGAAGGTGCAGGATTAGGAAGTATAATTGGTAGGAACAAAATAGACAGGGGATGTTAAGAACAGTACAGGAAATGGAGAAGCCAAAGGATTTACATGAACGACCCGTGGACATGAACCAAGGGGGAAGGGATGGCTGAAGAGAAGGTGGATACTGGACAAAGGGGAGTGAAGGGGAAAAAGCTGTAATAGCAGAATCAATCAAGTATACTTCATAAAAAGCCACCCAGTATGTGGTGATTGGTTGGAGCCCCAGGAAACTCACACCCCTCCCACCGTCAGGTGGTCCCCACTGTCTTCCCTGCGCTGGAGGCGGCTGAGACAGCTCCAGAAGCCCCGTCCTCACTGTGGAGCCCGGGGTGCACGCCCCTCCCCGCCCCACCCCCGGCGTGGCCCCCAAGAGAGCCCTAGAGGGAGATGCTTACCTGGAAAGGTAAAATGTAAAATGACCCAATTTCATTCGCGGAGGAAGTTGGGACTGTCATGCACTTGTTGCGTTTTTATTTCTAAGCATATTTTGTAAATGTCTTCTGAATGCCTCCAACCTGCTCAGAAGGGAGCCAACCCAGCTGGGGGCCCCCTGTCGCCCCGGTTGCCCGTGACCAGGAGGGCAGGGGCGGGGTTTGCATGGCCCACAATGTCCTGTGGCAGTTAGCCAAGCAATGCCCGCAGAACAGCATAAAAATAAAGTCATCACGGTGGATGCTGACCAGGCACCTACCCCGAGCATGGCGTGTGCCAGCTGCCTCAGCACCAGGCAGGCAGGCGGCCTGTGCCAACGGCCCCGCCGTGCTAACAGCCGAACGAGGCGGCCGGAACACGGCACGGATGAAGGGGTCCTCCTGCCTGCCACACACAGGCCGGCTGCTGAGCCTGGGGCCGTCGCCCTCGCCCTGGGCACGCTGCCACCTGCCCTGTGGGCCCTGTGGGAAAGCCGGGGGGCTGGGGCGTGAGGGGCGGAGGCTCACGGGTGGCATGGCTCCGGGAACCAGACATCGGTGGCTGGTGTGACTCAGTGGGCCGTTGCTCCGTGGACCGAGGGGGGCACCTGCCTGGGTTGCGGGTCGGGCCTCTGGTTGGGGGGGCGTGCCAGGGGCAACCGGTCACTGTTTCCCTCCCTGTCTTTCTCCCTCCCTTCCTCTTGCTCTAAAAATAAATAAATAAAACATCTTTAAAAAGTGAAAAAGAAACCAGTGGTGTCTTTCAGAGGAAGTTTCATGGCCATGGCCGCTGGCTGCTGGGCTCAGTGGACCCCGTGCCACCAGGCTGCTCTGCAGGACCCCCCTGGGCTCAGCAGGGCTCCTCACTTAGCCTCTCCAGGGTGCCCAGCGAGCACCCCGCACCCAGCTGCAACCCAGGGGGCTGGACAGACCCGGGGGGCTGGCAGTCGTCCATGAGCATTGTGGGGGGCCGGGCCTCCTCCCAGTCCTTTGACAACGTGAGTTTGGTGGCCTCTATCCGGGTGCACCCCTTTCTCCACCTCCCGTAGATTCTGGACGCCTCCTGCCAAGAGTAGTCCGTGGCCAGCAGGTAGATGACAGGGTCGGCCACGCTGTTCACCGTGGCCAGGCAGAGGAACACCACGGAAACCGTGCACAGCCGGACCTCGAAGGAGCACACGGGTCCCGCTTCGCCTCCGTAGTAGGAGAAGGCGGCCGCCTTGATGAGCAGCACCAGGTGGTAGGGCGCGAAGCAGGCCAGGAAGATGACCACCACCGCGATGGCCGTGCGCCTGGCCCGGGCCTTCTGCGTGGCGCCCAGGCCCTGGCTCCGCCCGATGCTCTGCAGGATGCGGAGGTTGGTGAAGCCGACGATGGCCAGAGGCAGGGCGAAGCCCACGGCGAACCTGGAGTAGTAGTAGCCGGCCACCCTGCTGTCCATGGGGACCGTCTCGAAGCAGGTGTCCTTGGGCCCCATCTCCATCTCGAACACCGGGTAGTGGACCAGCCCCACCAGGAGGAAGACGGACGCGGAGACCAGGACGGCCGTCCTCCGGCGACGGTGCCCGCGGCTCTCCAGCGCGTACACCACTGCCACGAAGCGGTCGCAGGAGACGCAGCAGAGGAAGAGGATGCTGAGGTACAGGTTGCAGAAGAAGATGTAGGCGGTGGCCCCGCAGGCGCCCAGCCCCAGGGCCCAGCGGTGGTTGTTCTGGACGTAGAGCACCCACAGCGGCAGGGTGCTGGCGTAGAGCAGTTCGCACAGCGCCAGGCAGAAGAGGTACACGGCCAGCACGTTGCCCCGCCGGGCCTGCTGCAGCGCCAGCCAGGCCGTCACGCAGTTGGCCGGCAGCCCCAGCACGCACACGGCGCTGTACACGACCATCACAAACAGCCGGCTCTCCTCGAAGGACACCGTGCAGTTGGCGGCCAGCTCACCGGGGCTCGGCGTGGTCCGGGCGGGGCTGGCCCCCACGTGGGGGTCTCCTGGGGGACCAGAGAGCGTGAGGACGGGTGGAAGAGGCTTTCCAGGGGCGCCACGGAACGACAGCCGTGGCAGCTCCGGCCCAGACACACAGCTGCGTCTCCGCTCCGGCGGGTCCCCTCCGGGGTGCTGAGCCCCCTGTCACAGCCCCCTGCCCAGCCTGCCCCCACCCAGGTCCCTCCTCGGAAACGAAGTGTGTATGGAAAAGAAGGTTGTTCCCTAACTGCTGGCGGAACCTTCTGCTGTGCAGCCTCCCCGTGTCCCCGGAGTAGGGGAGGGAGGGGACACCCGTCTTTGCCCCTGCCGTGTCCACCTCTGCACAGCCACCGCGGAGCCTGCGCCCACCCCCGCCCCCCGCGTGGCACTTAGTCCCACGCTGCCTGTCTCACCAGCCACGGGACCGTCCCACACCCCGGGGGTTAGCGGGAGGCCATGCGGAGCCCAGACATGGGCCCAGGCGTCCAGCTCTGTGCGCAGCCTGGTCTGGGCTTGCTCCCCGCCACGGTGCCTCTGCGGTGGCCACAGGTCACCTCCTGGGTGGGGGCAGATGAGCCCCAGGAGAAGGGGCGGGAGGCTCTCCTGGGGCATCATGACAACTTTGTGGCTCAGCACCAGGTCCGTCACGAGAAATGGGCACATGGGAGGCCCAGACGGACAGCGGAACCTCCGACCGTCCCCTCAGCCCCAGTTCTTCAAGAGGACAGGGACATGGGCACTTCCCAAACATCTTGATGTGGGGAGGGAGCCTCTAGTTCTTCACAAGCTTATTTTTGACATAACGACCCCCTTTCTGAGGCAACGTGCACTGTGGAGGAGTCCCCGTAGGCTGCTCCTTACCCTCTAGGCACAGGAGGGATGGGGTCGCACCTGGCATCGTGGCCGGACCAGCGTCAGGGTGGCTCTCCTGCAGCTTCCGGGGCACGGCACGTCTTGTCTGTGTGTCCTGCTGAGAAGGTCACCCCGAGTTTAAGAGGAGCTGGAGGAAAAGTAGGGAAATAGCTTCAGGGAACTCAGACTGAATCACAAGGAAAGTCCTTAGACAAACGGTCAGCAAGCAGCTCTTATGAGCCAGGTCCCGTATGTACCGCATGCGTCCTGGGGACGGGACACCATGTCCTTCATATGTAAAGAGCTCTTACAAATCAACAACGAGAAGTGTCCACGTCAATGAGCAGATAATTCACAGAAGAAACAAACATAACTCCCGAAAAAAACAGTGCCCCACTTACAACGAAAGAAACGCAAACCAGAAGTTCAAACGGCCCTTTTTTTTGGTCTCCCAGATGGGCCAAAAGAAAGAACTTTAATGTTTCCTGTTGGTGAAGCGTGTGAGGAAGCACTTCGCTGGGCAGTGTGCTTCCAAAACCCTTCAGTTACCCGGCAGCATGTCCCAGCCCGCCCCCCGTGAAGGAGCCCAGACGCCAGGAGGGCACCCACGGCCCCTCAGCCTCCGCCTGGCTTCCTTTCCGGACCAGCTCCACCCTGACCAGCCCGAGAGGCGGGGGGAGGGGAGCCCTTGACACCTATCCCCCCTTGCGGCTGAGGCCCACGGGTCGCTCAGTCAGGACCGCTGTGCAGCCGGGGCCACGGACGGGGCCAGGACGGGTGACGGCTGGCTCTAATCCCAGTCCTGCCGCCTGGTGCCAGCGTCACCATGGGCCACCCTGGCCACCCTCTAGACCAGCCTCCAGCCCTCCTTCTTCAGGGGTGTTTCTACCACCTGAAACTACAGGAAGTTTCCTGCCTCAGGTGTTCCAGGCGAGACCTGGAAAGGCACGTAGGAGTGAGACACGGAGGCAGAAATACCCCAAAGCACCGTCTGCAAGGGGTACTGGCCTTCTCAGACGGGCCTGCAGGGCCACAGGGCCTTGCCCGTCCTGGCCCCAGGTCTCAGGTGGGACCCCTCCTGCCACAGGTCAGAAGTGGGGCACACGGTGGCTCACGGCCACCTGCCGGGCGGACTCCACCCTCCAAGGAGATGATGGGCCGAGGCCCAGCAGGCCCACGGCCCAGCGAGAGGTGCAACCCCCTAGGGAACAGCTACCCACCTGGGAGCTGTCGGGAGGCCCTGGTCGCAGAGCCCTGGGGGCACCACCAGCCCCCGGCCCAGCGGCAAGGGCTCGGTGAGCCCGCTGCCTTCCCAGGAGCTCTCCAGTATCCCGAAGGCCCGAGGGCGAGCCTTCCGCCGGCCTGCCTTGGCCCCACGCAGAGGGGAGCACAGCGGTGAAATCTCTAGAAACCACTTCTGCAAAAGCCAGAGGAAGTGATGCCCAGCAGAACAGGCTGCCACCCCTCCCGGCCCACGCTCTGCGCCGCCCTCTGGGGTGCCGGCGGGTGAGCCCGGGTCCTGGGCGGGCTGCCCGCTGCCCAACCCTGCAGGGCCCAGCAGGCGCTGGCCCGGCCCCAGGCCCTGTCCCTGACCGTCAGGCCCCACCAGTCTGGCTCAACAGAGGGGCCAGGCTGAGGGCCGGCCCTGCCAGCAGCAGGCCCAGGCTGGAGCCGTGGGGACCCAGGGGGTCTGGGGATGGACCCCAGCCCCCAGGACGCCCACTGCCGGCACCCAGCAGCCGCCCGGCCAACACTTGGCCTTGGCCAGCACTCCCTAGAGGTAGTCCTGACCTTGGGACACGTGGCTTCAGGTGTCTTCTCAGGGACTTCCTGGGCCTGGTGACCCAGTGGCACTTCCTGCCCCCAGGGTCACTCCCTCTACTCACTGTTTCCTCGCAAGTCCATAACCCCCACAGGTGTCCCCCACAACCCCACGGAGATGAGTGAGCCCGGGTGGGGCTGGGGCCTCGCACCTGCGCCTGCCCGGCTCGGGTGGCACCTGCCCGGCTCGGGGTGGCGCCGGCCCACCTGCGGCTCCGTCCTCTTTGCAGGCCCAGATGGGGGCTTTCAGGAAGCAGGGGAAGGTGTGCTTTCTTACCGTGACACTACAGCGTGTCACTGTCCCAGGGACACACACAGGAAGCCGGTCCAGACCCACTTCCCCTTGTGATCTGACACCACCCGGAGATGCAGTCTGGAGCACCTTCGAGCTCACCCGGGCCCTGCCCGGAGGCTGAGGTGGGCGCCAAGCCCGCTGGCCTGAGCTGCTGGTGCCCGGGGTCCCCACACGGGCAGACCAGACGGGAGCCATGGGGATGGGACCCTCGGAGGCGGATCCAGCTCCTGACCTGGGCCCACCGGGACCGGTGGCCTTGCTGCTGGGTCCCCCGGGCTCGTCACCCTCTTTGCAGGCCCTCCTGTCGCACGGAACACCGGTGACCGCGCCCGGCACCCAAACACAGGGCCCAGTCCTCCTGAAACCCCGAGACAGCAGCGCCTCCCCGCCTGCCCCTCCCATGTCCCGCAGGCTGGCCCCCGGTTTCAGGGTGCGAGAGGGCCTGGGTGAGCCCCTTGGCCGCGTCAGCCTCTGCCTCAGGCCTGGCCTCCCGGTCCCCAGGGCCGCACCAGGCTGCCACCGTTCCCGGGGCCTCTGCGCGGTCAGTGCACCCGAGGCAGCCGCCCTCCCGTGTGTGCAGGGCCAGGAGGGCCCCGGGGCCCCCCACCCTGCACGGTCCTGCAGAGGCTGTCCGGTCACGGCCACCCTGGCCACCGTCACCCCGGTCAAGGCCGACCGCCCCGTCCCCAGAAAGCTGGGCGTGGAATGTGGGCAGGTCTGAGCACAGGGCCCCGCACAGCCTTCTCCAGCGCCGGCCCAGGGGCTGCGGTGTCCACGGGCCACTGCCCAAGGGTGTCACCTGCCGCCCAGGGGCTCAGCCCCGGGACAGATATTCCCAGACGAGAAGGGGAGCGGAGGCCTGGGGCACCCGAGACCGGAGTCTCTGGGTAGCAGCCTCCAGACGCCCGGGCCCCGGGGGAAGCTGGACCTCAGCACAAACAGCCCAGGGCAGCTGAGCCAGGCACCCCTTGGGGGGCAGGGCAGCTATCATTTCACACTGGCCTATGCTCCCTTCTGCACCCCCACCCAGGGGTTCCCTGCACCCAAGTGGGCGGATTCAGGTGGAAGCACAGGTCCGCCCCCCGTTCCAGGCTGGCTTCAGGGTTACGTGTCAGCTCAGGCCGCCCTCGGTTCTCCCTCCCTCGGGAAAGGGAGCTGAGATGTGCCCACCCCCTCGCAGGGCCCCCACTGCTCCTGCCTGTGCAAAGGGGGTGCAGGAGGGGTGCGGGGAGGGGTGCGGGGCGGGAGAGGCTCAGGGGCCCCTGTGGGCCAGGGCTGCAGGGCCGCAGGGCTGCCGCCACCGGCCAGGACCTGGGTGCTTCTGGAAGGACAGGTCCTCGGGGCAGCAGAGAGGGTCTGCGGCCTGAGCGACGCCTGTGCCGTCCCCCTGGAGCAGGGGGCGTCCCGCTTCCATGGCCCCGACCTTGCGGGCGGCGCCCGCACACAGGAAGCCCTGGCTCCCGTCCGTCTGCAAGGCCACTTCCATCACCCCTGGGGAGCCAGCCGCCCGCACACAGACGCGTCTTCACCAGCGGCAGGCGGTGGGCGCCCTGCCCCAGCCACATCCAGCACGCGTGACCTCCTCCTCGGGGTTTTACGAAGAACAGCAGCTGAGCGCCAGCGCCGCGTGACCACCGCCTGTGTGCAGCAAACACGCGTTCTCAGAAGGGCGACCCCGAAACAGCCAGCGTCTGAGGGACACGGAGGCTGAAGCCACAGCGGCGACTGGAACCCGGGCGCGCCCGCCGTTCGCACCTCTTACCAAAGCGGGGCCCCCTGCTCCCCCGTCCCTTTCCTGGACGGACACCTCTGGTTGGCCCACCGTGCAAGGTGGGCCCAGGGCGGCTGTGCGTACGGACCTGCAGACACACGGACGAGCAGGCCCTCGGCGTGTTTCTGCCGACCGCAGGCACGACCGCAGGGGACACTCCAGCTGCCCCACGCTTCCCGCCCAGGCACAGCCTCCGTAGCTCGGTCGCTACGACCACGTCCGGAGCCGGGGGGCCGCTGGGGTCCATCTCTCCTCTGTCAGGAGTCACTGTTTCTCCTCCCCAGGGTCCCCCGGCCTTTCCTGACCGCCTGCTGAAGCAGGATCCAGGCCGAAAGGCTGGGGACTCCCCGGGGTTTCCCCAGGACTCACCCTTCCTCACAGGAGCAGGACTTTCCCAGATGCTGGCAGGGATTTCCTAAGAGCCGGCCTGAGGGCGAAGGTGGGGGCGGGAACGGGGCTTCAGAGGGCATCGCCCCGAGGGCTGGCCATTCCGAAGCCTGTGCTCTGACGGGGCACACGGGCCTGTGAACCCCAAGTCAGGATGTCAACAAAGCTGCAGTGTGTCCCCGTTCTGACATGGGCAGGGTGCCCACCACCCCTGAAACCCCAGACAACCTTGCTGAACTCACAGGCTCCCCGGGGTGGGCAGAGCAGCGTCCGCAGCCTCGGGAAACCGGGCGCCTTCCCCTGGCTGCCTGGGCTCCAGCCTTCACACCTGCCTTCCAGGCGTCAGGAAGGAGGGATGCCGAGACCCCCCGTGAGCTGACCTCCCAGGATTCGCCCAGCTCAGGGCTCAGGAAGGAGCCAGCCTCTTTCTGGGGCAGGATGGGCCCAAAGGCCACAGGAGGCCACTCATGGGGTCCACAGCGGGGCGCCCCGCCGTGCGCCCCGGCTCAAGCCAGAGGTAACGAGTCTCCCCCACCCAGGGAAGGCGCCCTGCCTCCCTCAGCCGCTGCTTCCCCGGGACTGTGCTGCCCTCGCGGACTTTGGGAATTGCTTGTGTTGACACAGAAGGGTCCCAAAGACCAGGGCCACCCCAGACCTGCCCCAGAGGGAAAGCAGAGGTGCAGGCACGACCCCGGCCACCCTGGGAAGCTCTGTTGGGCCCCATGGCAGGTAAGAGGGAAAGAGCGTCTCCCCTTGGAGCCTCCGTGGCGGGGGGTGGGCTCCCCGGCGGGTGCCTCCGTCTCAGAGGCTCCACCCCACGCCCTGCACCCCACCCCCACCCCCGCCCTCACTCTGTCAGGGGCCAGGGCGCCGAGGGGAAGTGGGAGCCCATCCTGCCACTGCTCAGCCTCACCCGCTGCCCCGCTAGGACCTGCCCGGCCTCCATCCCGGGGTCTTCCTCCCCAGCAGACATTCCGCACCGCTGGGGACACTGTCTGGGCTTCTCTGCGGGGGGAGTTGACGGATGCACTAAACGTCCCATGACGCACAGGACCATCTAAACGTCCCATGACGCACAGGATGGTCCCTCCCCGGCCCCCTGGCGTTGTCCTCACTCACCGCCCTGGGTGGGACGTCCTGATGCCCCGGGAGGCCCCGTCTGGGAGTTGCTCTTGGGCCCCACAGAGGGTGTCGGGGGACACGGGCACCTGCTGCAGCCGGGGGGCGAAAGGGTGGAAGGGACGCAGCCTCTGGCTCCCAGCACCCCGGCCCCCTCCCTGAGGGAGCCCCTGACTGCGAGCCGCCCGGGCAGCCCGGAGCAGCCGACTGCAGCCTGGCCGCCTCCCCACACGGAGTGGCCTTAGGAGGGGCGTTGGCAGGGACGGGCGTGTGGGGTGCTGCTCTGAGTCTCTCCCCGACCCCACGACACCTTCCCTGGCACAAGACACCCCCCCAACTGAGGATAGTTGGCGCACTATTTCCCCTCTGCCAGGAGCTGGCCTGCGGCCACCGGGGCCCCAGCTCCTGCCACCCCTCAACCAAGCAAGCCTTCACGGGGCGCCCGGGCAGTGCACCCCCTGGGCGGGTTGTGGAGGGCAGGGGTCTCCCCCAAGGTGCCCACGGCCCCAGGCGGGACCCCCCATCGGCAGGCATGAGGCACGGCGGTGGGAGGGGGGCTGCAGTCCCGGGCAGGTCTGAGCGTTACCGGGGCCTGAGCCACGTCCGCTGAGAGACTGTGGGGTGACCCTGGGGACCCACAGCAGGAGCAGGGCCAGGACAGGCTGGTGGCGTCATGGGCTGCTGCTCTGTCAGGTGGGAGGTCGGAGGTCAGAGGCCAAAGGTGTGGCGGGAAACTGAGGCATTGTCCAGGGCCAAGACACGCGGGCCAGGTGGAGGGGGCACAGGCGTGCGGGGCAGGAGGTGGCGGCGGGTCTGCACCCCTGCAAGGCCGGGCCCGGGGGCAGCGAGGGGCTCGCGGCTGCTCGCCGCCGGGTGGTGCCAGGGCCCTGCCGCCGGCAAGGCTGGCGTTGCCACCCCACAGCGCGACGGGGCGGACGAAAGAGCCGGGGCGCCGCTGACCCACGGAGAGGCTCTGCCTAGGGCGCAGGCTGGGACATGGGGCGCAGCCCAGGCTGGAGGGGGGGAGGAGAGTGTGTGTGCGTGTGTGCATGTGCGTGTGCGTGTGTGCACTCGGAGGGCGTGCACGGTGTATGCGCGTGGAAAACCACTCGGCTGAAGGGCTCCTCCCTCACAGAAAATTCAGGTCACAGAGCCTCCACTTCCTCCCTCACCTGCGGCCTCCACACCCTGCGACCTGCCCTGCACTTCCTTCCTGGGGTGAGGGGAGCCCACACCCACCTGGGTCAGCCTGCACCCCGCCCCCCCGCCAGCCCCGTCAGCTTCCTCACCTGCTGCTCTTTACCGACACACACGCGTGCACAGGCAGACACGCACACACACCCACACACACAGGCAAACACGCACACACACCCACACACCCGCACACAGGCAGACACCCACACACACAAGCACACACACACACACACACACACGCACACACACACACACGAGTCCACAGGCAGACACGCACACACACCCACACACCCGCGCACAGGCAGACACGCACACGCACCCCCACACACAAGCAGACACGCACACACACACACGAGTGCACAGGCAGACACGCACACACACCCACACACATGCACACAGGCAGACATGCACACGCACCCACACCCACACACACAGGCAGACACGCACACACACTGGCATAGGACGAGGCAGGTACTCTGGGGGCCATGGAGGCTGTGCTCAGGCCACAAGGCCACCTTCCTGTTGTGGGACCCAGCAGGCTCCCCGAGGGGAGAGTAGGGTGCAGGCCAGACCCCAAGTGCGTGCCAGTGGGGAGGGTGAGCAGGGCCGGGCTGTGCCGAGTGGGGACATCAGTGTCCAGCTGTCCAGCTGCACCCGGCCTGGCGTCCTTCCCGCCCACGACCTGCCTCTCTGGACCTGCTCTGCCCCTTCGTCCCTCCTCTGGGTGCGGGAGGGAGATGGGGAGGCCTCATCTCTGCACCATGACGGTCATTCCCTCGGTTCTTCAGAACCGCTGGGGGCTCCCCGTGAACTGGAGGCGGATTTCTCTTTCCCTGCAAAGCGCGTGACTGGAGCCCGAGGGGCGTGACGGAGTCCGGGCCTCCACCTGCTCCCGCGGGCGAGTCCTCCACCCACGCGTGTCTTCAGTTTCTCCCGACAGCGTGGCAGTGGTCGCCGGGCAAACCTTCCACCCCCGCGGTGCTTCCTTCCCAAGCGCCTGAGTCCCCGGGTGCCCCTGAGCGTGGAACCGACTTCTTCACCTCCTCCCGGCCTGCCTGCCCCGTGGCGGGAGATGCCGCCTCTGGTTGGCCTTGGCAGCCATGTTCGCTGGCTTCCCCCGTAGGTCCTAACGGGGCTTTTCTGCGGGTTCCCTGCGGGTAACAGCAGGTCGCCTGTAAACACAGCCCGTTTTACCTCCTGCCTCCCAAGCTGGACGTCCCAGAGGACCCTCTTCTCCATTACGCAGTAGGACCCTTCCTGGGACGCTGCCCAAACCTCCCGCTGCCGGGAAGCCTCCTCCGAAACCTGCGCCGGCAGCTGCGCCCCCGCCCCGAGCCACAGGGCCTTCCGGTCCGCGCGGGCTGTCCAGCCCTGAGCTCCGGTGGGCAACAGCCCCATCCGGGAGGCCAGGAGCATCAGCCACCTGCGGCCTCTGCAGGGCCCTTGCAGTCGCGGCCGCCGGGGACCCAACCAGCTGTGGCCGGGCTCAGGGGGGCTGGTGACCAGCTTTGTGCCCCAGGCATCCGGTCCCGTGGCCCTGGGTGCTCCTTAGCACCCGCTGCCAGCGGAGCCCCGTCCCTCCGTCCGTCCCTCGCGGTTGGGAGAGCAGGTCCTGCCCTGGCTCGGAGACCCTGTCCTTTGTCCTTCCAGCCCCGAGAGTCCCTGGTGTGGGACTTCTTGGTTGTCTTTGTTTTTAGAGGGAGGGGGAAAGGGCGGGGGAGAAACACGGGGGCATGAGAGAAGCGCCCGTTGGGTGCCTCTCAGGGACCCCCCTCTGGTCGCACTTCCTGCAGGACGTGGCAGGAACGGAATTGTCCAGCCTTTGAACCTGGCGTCTTGGCCACAAAAAGGCACCTGAGATTCCCTCTCGGCCGCAAGCTGGAGGGACAGAAAACAGCTGCTCCGAAACGCACGTCCAGGCTTCTGCACCAACTGGCTTTCGGTCCTCTTGAGGGAATAGCGGGAAGTGGAACTCCTGGGTCACCACGAGGCAGGACCGCCACCTGGCTGTCCGGCTGAGTCCAGGGCCCCCAGCGCGCTCCTGCCGGTGCTGGTGACCCCCCACCACCCCCACGCCCCACAGCGCCTCACGGTTGAAGACTCTGGGCTGCGTGTCCTGTCGCTTGGACCTGCATTTGCCTGGTGACATAACAGGCTGTGTCCCCTCCCTGCACCCGCCCAGCTCCTTCCCAACGCGGCTCAGGCCTGACCCATCTCTAAATGAGGTTGTTTCTTTACCGGGGAGCTCTGAGCACCCATTGGTCATAGATGCTGGGTACGGACCCTTTATCAGATTTGTGGCCCACATGTTCTACCAGTTTGTGGCTTCTTCTTACCT
This sequence comes from Noctilio leporinus, assembly GCA_004026585.1. NCBI lineage: Eukaryota > Metazoa > Chordata > Mammalia > Chiroptera > Noctilionidae > Noctilio > Noctilio leporinus. The sequence continues at coordinate 36,534 of PVIW01005984.1, read as the reverse complement.
CTTACATCTTCGATGACAATACCTTTTTGATTTGTGGTGGGTCTTCTTCTTTCCTCTCATTATGATTCCCAGAAGTTGGTCGGTTCTATTGGCTGAGTCATGTTTTTAGAGAACTCACTCCTGTCTTCACTGACTTTCGCTACCGCACCTTTGTTTTCTGCCATTTCACGGATTCCGTCTTACGTTTAACCCGGTTCTCAATGTCGCCGGCCTTTGCTGCTTTCCCCCCAACTTCTTATTTGATTGGATTCACAAAATTCAGAGATCACGTAGAAGGCAGCACAATGTACCTCCTTTAGGTGCAGTTGTGACTTTTCTTTTTGTTAAGGTTTATTTTATTATTTTTAGAAAGAGGGGAAGGGAGGGAGGCAGAGAGGGAGAGAGACATCCATGTAGGGTTGCCCTTCACCTGCCTTCAGTCACAGACCTGGCTGGCAACCTGGCTATGTGCCTGGCTGGGAATCGAACCTGCGACTTTTGGGTTCACAGGCCGGCGCCAGTTGTGACTTTTCATAAATGCACCTCGTTGTGCAGCCGTTTGCATAACCCTGAAACATTGTCATCACCCCAAGGCCCCTTGGGCTTCTGTGCCATCACCATGCCCCACGCCCCACCCACTGGGCCAGAACCAGCTCCTTTCTGCCCAGCGTGTCCGCCGTGGCTTCCCCGGAAGCACCGCGTGTGCTGCCCCAGCAAGTCTGGGTACACAGGGTTGGATCACTCAGTTCCAGGTGCCGAAAAAACATTATCATTATCTCTTCTTCAGCTATTCATGTTGAGCAGTGCGTGTGCACGTGTGTGCGTGTGCACGTGTGTGCATGTGCTGCAGCACTTGTCTGGAAGTTTCCCCAATGCCGTGTCATAGCTTCCAACGTTCAGTGTAAGGAGTTGCACAAGGAGACCTAGAGCCAACCACTTACACCCCACAGCTAACACCTTCCTGTGCTTCCTCTTCCATGCAGCTCCCCACCCACCCACCCTTTCCTCTCACTACCCATTCCCCACCACACCGTGGGGACTGGCCCTGCTGGGGGACCCCAATTTCCCACACCCCTGGTCCCCACCACACCGTGGGGACTTGCCCTGCTGGGGGACCCCAATTTCCCACACCCCTGGTCCCCACCACACCGTGGGGACTTGCCCTGCTGGGGACCCATTTCCCACACCCCTGGTCCCCACCACACCGTGGGGACTTGCCCTGCTGGGGGACCCCAATTTCCCACACCCCTGTCCCCACCACACCGGGGGGACTTGCCCTGCTGTGGGACCCCAATTTCCCACACCCCTGTCCCCACCACACCGTGGGGACTGGCCCTGCTGGGGGCCCATTTCCCACACCCCTGGTCCCCACTGGCCCTGGACCATGCCCAAGGGCACCGGTAGGAGACAGGAGGGGTGGCATGGACCAGTACCCATGCCCTGAGCCTGGCCTGCCCCCTCCCCACCAGCTCTTTGGGCTCCGTGTCCAGGGGCGGTTGCTGCCCGAAGCCTGGGCTGGAGGCCAGAGGAGGCTGGCAGCACCCTGGGGGGCAGGTCGCGAGGGTGCAGCGACTTCCTGCGGGTGCCTGGGGCTCCCCACGCTCCCCTCTGCCGTGGGCGGTGAATGACGACGGCACGAGCCCCTGCGGGGAATTTCCGTGGTTCAGAGAATCGCCCGCTGCCCTCAGACGAAAGTCCCCCAGGTCCCTTCCCGCCTCGACCGAAGTTCCCGACGCCCCGGCGGGCAGGCACCTCCATTCCCGAGGGGCGGGTGCGCGGCGCCCGGCCGGTGGTCTCTCCCGCCGATGCTGCCCCGCCGCCTGCCGGCGGCCGCGCGCACTGCGCCCCTCGCGGCGCTGCGGGGTCTCCGCTAACAGCTGCGGACACGGCGCGGGCGGGTCACCAGCGGCGCGTCCGTGGGAACTCCGAGCGCACTTGCAGGTGGCGTCCGCGTCCCGGGAGCCGGGCGTCCCGCCTACGCGTGAGCCCCGGCCACCCACGACCCGCGCGGGGAGCGAAGGCCGCCGGCGCGCCCAGGGGCGGCATCTCCCCCACCTGCCGCCCGCCCCTGCCGGAGGGCCGCGTCCCCCCCGCCCCCCGCGCCCCTGCGCCCACTCCGAGTCCAGACCCTGGTCGGTGTTGCCAGCGTGGGCCCCACTCGCCCCTCTTCTGAGAAAGTTCTTCGGCCGCGGAACCTAAACCGTGTAACTCCTGCGGCCCCCACCCCGCCACAGCCCCCACCGGAGCTGTGCGTGTGAGGCCCCCCACCGGGCAGGGGGGACCCCACAGGGAGCCAGGTGGGCAGGGCCCAGAGATGGGCAGCCCCTCTGCCCTCTGCCTGCAGCCGGCCCTGGAGGGCCTGACCTCCCGGGTCCTGGGGTCCCCACGTGTCCTTGTCCCTCTGCTCCGGGGGCAGGTTTGCTTCCAGCTTCTGCCCTGTGTGCCCCCTCCTGTGCCATCCTTGGCCTCATCTGCGCCTCTCACTGACTTTTCTTTTCCTCTGAACCTGCCCCCCCCCTTCCTCCCCTGAGCCCTTGGGGCCGCCCCTGCAGTCAGCCCCGAGGACCCAAATGCCTGGTCTCTGACGCGCCCTGGGCCCCAGCCAGAGTCGGGGTTCCTCCGAGTAGCCGGGTCCCCACAGGTTTGCTGAGAACGTGGCTACCTGCACCTGCCCACCTGGCTCCGCTCCCGGCTGGCTGGTCAGGCCTCCTGGGGATCATGGAGGGGCCCCTGGAGTCTGGGAACAAGCGTCAGGAGACACGTTTGGCGATTCTGGGGCTTTGCTGAGGCTGTTTGTGGACACGATCCACATCGGTCCGGGGAGCCCAGGGGCTGGCCCCCAGCTGCCTGTCGGGGGTCCGGCCCTGCCTTCCATGCTGCGGCCACCGGGCAGCCCCGTGCTCCCTGAGAGCCGAATCCGGCCGTTCTGCTCCAGGGACCCGGCCACGGGGAGCCCGTGGAGCCAACCGCCTGCCCAGCCCAGGGGCTTCGACTGAAATCCTGGACCTTCAACTCCCGCCAACAGAGGACCCTAAACAAACCCGAAGCTGCGAGGCCTCTGCCATTCGTGCGAAAAGCTCAGCCGTCAGAAGAAAAACTTCAAAACTCAAGGGGCCTCCGAGTCCCCAGCCTTCCCCTCAGGGGACCCGGACCAACCACTCCGCCTGGGGGACGGACCCCCTGGGCCCCCCGACGGGCCGGGCTCTCAACCCCAGGCCCCGAGGTCCAGGCGGCAGGTGGTCTCTGAACCGGCCCCTTTGTTTGGGCCCTTTGAGGGGTGCCAGCCTTTTCTCCTTAGTTCCTGCACCCCATTCACCGACCTCGCCCAGGCTTCCGTGCTGGAATGTGCGTCTCCTCAAAGGGGAAATGACTCCAGAAACTGTCAGCGCAGCCAGGGTGGCCGCGGGGCAGAGGATGGCTCTCCGGTTGCTTTTCCATGTCCCATCTCTGAGGCCCCTGGAGCTGGCCCTAAGGACATGGGTCACGTGTCCCTGGGAGATAAGCAACCACCCTCCCTGGGGGCAAGACCCCCGCTCACGGCAGAACCCACAGTGCAGCTCCCATGGGGGTCCAGGTGGGTCCCTCAAAGCCTCCTGCCCCCGGAATTGAGAGGCCCTGCAGGGCCCAGGGCGTCCTCAGCTGCTGTGAGCAAACCCGACGGGCTGATGGGGACCTGCAAGACCCCGGAGCTGTAAACAGTCCTCACCTTGGGCGCTCTGTGCTCCCAGCCCACACTGTCCCACCCCCACGGGCAGCCGCAAGTCCACTGTCACTCCAGTGTCCTCCTTCCTCCGCACCCCTGTGGGCCACGCCAGCCAGCATCTGTTTGCCGTCCCCGGGCAGGAAGGACGGTGGCACCCAGGGCCCCAAACCTTTGAAGGGGTCGTGGGTGAGTTTCCTGGGGCTTCCCCAAGCCTCTTCGAAGGACCTTCCGCCTGTGAAGGCCCTCAGCCTTCAAGGGCATCAACTTTCCAAGGAAAAGCTGCGGTTTGTTTGAGCTCAGGTCCGTCCCTCAGGGCACCTGCTTTCAGAACCTGCCGCGCGGTCTGCTGGCCTCCTGAACCGCCCACTCTCGGGCCCGCGGCCGCCGTCAGCCGGGTTCCAGGCCTCGTCCGGCCCAGCGCCCGCCTGTTCTACTAGAACGTGAGAAACCTGACCCTGTTGCTTGAGAACATCAGGATGACCTGGCTTTTCCCCCTTTTTTCTTTTTCTTTTTAGATTTTATTTATTTTCAGAGAGAGGGGGAGGGAGGGAGAGGGAGGGAAAGTCGTTTTTCTCCCGTGCCCCTGGCCTGCCACCCAGGAATTGAACCCGCAACCTCCTGGGTGTAGGGACAATGCCCAACCCCTTGAGCACCACCGCTCAGGACACAATGACCTGGCTTTGAACACCGGTGGGTGGGTGAGCCTGGGTCCCCTCCTGCCCCAGGTGCCACAGCCTCTGACCTGCGGGGCAGCAGGGCGTGGACACGTGCCAGGACCGCCTGGGGGCCCACAGCCACCCATTCACACCCCCAGCCAACACTCCCCGCCGGCCAGCACTGTGGTGGCTGTCACGGGATGCACCAGGGTGAGAAGTAGGACCCTGAGGATGGAAGGGCTGGGGGAGGCTTGGCACCCTGGTCTGATGGGAGTGGCACAGCAATGTCCTGAGACCTCAGGGGGTCTCCATGTCCCCAGCCTGGTGGCCCAGAGGCCTCAGAGTGACCACACCCCACATCTGAGCCCTGTGGCCATCTGCCCAGGGCTGCCCTCCTGTCGTGTGCAGACTGGCTTCCCTGAAGCTGCCATCCAGGGAGCAGGGCCCCTACCCTCACCGCCCTCAGTTGCCCACAGGATCCCTGCCAAGCGCTTGACCTGGTATTCTCAGCCCCCCATCAAGGCCCAGGAGACCAGCATCTTCCCAGGCCCGTGGCCCCCGCAGCACCTCCCCCAGGCCCACCCTCCACCTGCCCTCTTCCAGGTCCTTTCTCACCACCTGCTCCATCGCTACCTGCAGAGGACAGTGGCTTCACCGCACAGGGCCACCAGGGCGCACCGTGCTCTGGGTGTGGAGTTAGGATGCATCGGCTGAGCTGGGAGCTGGGGGGTGGGCGGCTTGAGCAGAAGAGACTGACCATTGGCTGGCACCTCCTGGGCTTCTCGAAAACTGGGCCAGGTGGCTACTAGGAGCCCACTTCCCAGGCGAGGAAGCTGAGGCCAGGGGAGGAGATGGTGCCCACCCTGGCTCTCAGGGCTCAAGTCTGGAGCTCCAAGTCCTCCATGAATCTGCCTCCACCTTGCTGAGTGACTTTTGGAAACTCGCCTGACGTCTCTGGGCCTCCGATTCCCACCCCCTGTGTAGTGGGGGTGGGGGGGGACGTTGCTGTGGCTGGTCAGGGCCGAGGGCAGGAGAACGCTGGTCCCTGGCTGCAGCCTGAGTCTAGCTGGTGTCTGGGTCCACGAGGGGCCCGGAAGGGCTGCCGTCTCAGCCGGCCTGCGGCCTGGGTCCGCGGGGCTGGGGTCTGCAGAGCCCTGCAGCCCCGCTCCAGCCAGCGGGACAGCCCACCCAGGGACACTGCTGGGGCTCAGCCGGGACACAGTTGCTGGCTGTGTGGGTACATGTGTGAACGTGTGTGCATGTGTGTGTTCTCATGTGTACACACCTCAGTGTGCCGGGACCCTGCTGCTCGGGGAGGCCCTACCGGGAGCAGCCCCCCGCACCCCCTCCTGCTCCCGGTGGGCCCAGAATGCCCAGCGCGGGTCAAGGCTGCGCGGCCCCAGCTGTGCTTGGCAGGGACCCGGCCCCACCCTCTCAGAGGGCCAGCCTCCTGGCCAGGGGCCCCCCTCCCCGTGGCCCCACCCAGCCCCTCCACGGAGGGCGGAAGAGGCCAGAAAGAGGGTGCAGCCTGCCTGGTGCTGGCAGCGGCCTGTTCCCACGCTGCTCGGTGCCAGCCGGCCCCACCCTTGCCTTGTGGCGACCGGGGCACCTGGAAGGCGCGGTGGACTCCGTGCCCCGGGGCCACAGATTCCTGTCTCAGTGGGCGCGGGCGGGGGATGGCTCTCCGCCCTTTGAGCCCTGCCAGCTGCGGGAGCGGGACTGGTCCCGGCCGCGCCAGCTGGGCCACAGGGGAGGCGGGGAGGGCAGCCCGCAGGGGCCCGTCTCACTGCCCCTCTCCCGGCACCCTGACGCCCCGGCTGGGTGGTGGTGTGCCCCCCACCTTCAGGCAGCTGTGACTCAGCAGCACTAGACACACACACGCACACGCACACACATGCACACGCACACGCCCCGACTCAGGGCCCACCCCCCTCTGCCAGTGGGCCGGTTCTCCCGCCACCTCCACCCCCAACAACCCCTGGCCACAGCCGGGTGACCCTGACACCGCCCGCTGGGGTGCCAGGTGCTGGTCAGGGCATTAGGCCAAGAATCAGGAGGGACCCCGGGTTCCTGTGCCCCTTCCTACTGAGGACGCAGCGGGGCTGCAACCCTCACACAGATGAGGCCCCTCACCCCCACATAGGCCGGTTCCTGCCGCCACCCTGAGCTGGTGAGCCTCCCCCGTACAGTCCTCAGGTCACCTGCCCCCAGTCCCAGCACCAGGTTAGCACCCCGACTCTGGGACAAGGGGTCCTGGGAGCCATTGGGATCAGAGCCCCAGATTCCTAAGCAGGGGGCCTCCAGCAGCTGGGGGCTTGGGGACCCAGGAGAAGGGGCTCAGGCGGCCCCCCAGGAAGGGGAACCCCGTGCTCCAGTCTCTGACCACCTGGGTGGACACCGAGCCCACCCGGCAGTCTTCACCAGCAGCCCCGCCTGACCTCGGGCCACAGGGGTCCTTTCCCAGGAGGGCGCCTCCCTCCCCGGAGACGGAGGGTGGGATGCGGCCAGGACGCTTCCTGGAGGAGGCGGCACAGGGGGTCCCTGAGGTGCTGGGACGCGTCCTGAGCAAAGCCGGGTGCTAGGTGGGAGGGTGGCGACGGAGGTCCCGCCGCGCACACCCCGCGCTCCAGAGCGGCCGCTGGCCGGGCTCGGGGCCCCGGGCGGGACGAGGACCCACGTGCGCACCGCTCCGCCCGCCGGGCGCGAACTCCGGGACCCGGGTCCCCCTGGCCGGCGGCGCGCGGGGTGGGCGTCCGAGGCGGCGCTCCGGGCGGACGACCCCGGGTCCGGGCAGCGGATGATCCGACTGCAGCCCCAGGAGCCGCACTGGCGCGAGGCCGTGGGCGCTGCGCGCGGGCCCCGGCGCGCCGGGTGGACCTGCCGGTGCGGGAGGGTCGTGGTGCGCGCGGGCGGGGGCGCACGAGGCCGCGGACTTGGGCCGCGGCAGGTGGGCGCCTGGGTGGTCTGAGGGCCCGGCTCCCGCGCGGTGGGGGCGGCACCGGCGGGGCTGGGAGGACCCCGGAGGCGAGTGAGGCCCTGCGGCCGCCGTGCGCTCCGCCTGCCGCCTCGCTCCCTGTCTAGCCGACTGGCTGGAGCCCAGGCCGCCTGCGTGGGGCGCAGGGCAGGGCCGCCGCCGGACAGTCAGCCGCAGGCCTGGGGCTCCAGGCGGGCCTCCTCCAGGGGGGCTCCACGCTCCCCGACCCCGTGCAGTGCGGGCCCCGGGCACCCGCACTCCAAACCCCGGGGGTCTGAAAAGGGGAGGTGCCGGGTGGGAGCAGGCGCCCCCCGCCGACCATCCCCTCCCCTGGATCCCAGATGTGGCCACTGCAGGGGGCCGCGGAAGGGGCAGAGCAGACCCGCGCTTGTATTGCTCCTGCGCCCCTCCCTCACCCCCCGCTGCACCTCCTCCCTGACCCGGGACTGGCAGGGGGGCCCAGGCCAGGCGGGGACTGAATCGCTGGCAAACCCACGTGGACGGCACATCGCATCCCTGGGCCCAAGTCAGACTTTCTGGCTGCGGCCCCGAGCCCTCCCCAAGGGCTTTGCAGATTGGGACCCTTGGCCGCGGTCAGGGCGCCTGGACACAGCACCACGGAGAGGCCCAGTGACCGCTTGGTGTGGTGCAGGGAGCCCAGGGGCAGGCCGCTGAGCACCGAGGGGCGCCGGCCAGCATGCCCCCACCGGGAAGTTCAAGGCCCCCAGCCCTGCTTTCCAGGCTCAGAGCAGAGCCAACTCCAGGTCTCCTGCAGTGTCCAGACCCCCCCTCCCAAGACACACGCCAAGGAGCTCTGAGACAGGCCACAGACAGGCGTGCTCCGGCGTGCCCGGCATTCCTGGCCTGGTGGGCCGGGAAGAACCCAGGCAGGCCTGGTCACCACCCCGGCGTCTCTCGCAGGAATGCCAGGCACGGAGGGCTGGGCAGAGGACACCAGCACAGCCCACTGACCTGGGACCAACTGAGGAGCAGAGGGGCTGGGCGTCCTATGCCCGGACCCACAAACCCAGCACGGGAGGGGCAGCAGCCCCAGATTGCGAGGGCTGGGCCTGGCCCAAGGGTGCTGGTGCTGGGGGCCAGGGCGGCTCAGTCCACTGGCAGGCCAGCTGGGGTGAAAGGCAGGCCCAGAGGGGCCCCACTGCTCAGAGCCTCCAACAGGCCTCCAACCCCCAGGAATCGGGGTGTCACCCCCCAGCCCGGCTCCCACCCCCGAGGGGGCAGGAGCCCTCTCTACTCCAGTCTTCCGCGAAGACCTGAAACACCCCTCAGAGCCCCTCCACCCCAGAAAGCACGTGTGGGTTCCAAGATGAATTCAACATTTTATGAATTTTGTTCTTTTGGAAAGTAACAATTTCCCTTTATTTATTCTTCAAGTGACTTCACGTGTTGTCACTTGAAGTGTTGAAGGTTAATGACTTCAAGGTTTTAGTGACTGACATTGGCTTTGGGTGCGGATGGCGGTTTTTCTGTTGATAACTTGGCATGTCAGCATGAGCCATCAAGTTCCCTAGAAGTACGTGAGTACAGTCACCGATTCCCTTCTTGGCTGGTTCTTAAATGTGTGTTCCTTGTTCTCGCCTTACGGGGTTGGCCGGGAGGCCCCAAAAGTGCCGCGCTGGCGGTGTGAGCCCCAGCCTCACGCCAAGGGCCTGCGCGTCACTCACCACAGGTTTGAGGGATGTGGCCCTTATCAGGAAAACCCCTTCTCATCCTTTTCTTCTGAGTTTTAAAAAAAGATCATGAGTATGAAACTTGATGAAAGGCTTTAATCTGCCTCTGTGTACTGACTTTCTTTGCTTCTTTGACCTGGCAAATTGCTGTTAAAATCCATGACTTGAAACTCTGGCTGGTGGCTCAGTGGATAAGGCGCCAGCCTGCAAACCCAAAGGTCGCTGGTTCGATTCCCGGCCAGGGCACAGAACCAGGTTGCAAGCCAGGTCTCCAGCCAGGTCCCCAGCTGGAGGCAAGTGAAAGGCAACCATACATGGGTGCTTCTCTCCCTCTCTCTTTTCCTCCCTTCCCCCCTTTGAAAATAAATTAAATCTTAGGGAAAAAAAAAAAAAAAGACATCTCTTATATTTAAAAAAATGTCCATATGCCTTTGGTTATTTCCCTGCTTTGTCCTTTATTTTTTTTCCTCCCTAATCAGTCTTGAAATAAGCCTATTAGTGAGAGAGCTTCGATGTTGTTCACCATTTCCATGTTCTTGTTCTGTTGTGTCTTAATATGTGCCTTCATTATTCCTTACTTTTCTTCATCTCTTTGGATTTCATTTTGGGCTATTTTTACAGATCCTTGGCTAGGCTGATTTCTTCTCACTCTTATTTTCAGACAAGCATCATATGAATAGTATACAATCGTCTCTAATCCTGCCTTAAATGTGTCCCATAAACTTCTACTTGGACACATCTATTATTAAACTCTAAATATTTTATAATTTGCCTTGTGAAATCTTTTTTTTTTTTTTTAATCCAAAGGTTCGTGAGTACCTTTAAAAAATGTCTTCTGAACCCGGCTTTTTAAAAGCCATGCTTTTGTCCCTGGTTTCTTTTTTGGAAAATGGTATTTTGTGTCTTGTTCTGATGCACATGCAGACAGCATCACAGCACAGAATAAAGTGTCCGCTCCACATGCCTGGTTTCCCTTCCTGGGTCACGAGAGTCACCAATCTCTCAAGTGTCCTTTTGAAGACGTTCTGGGTGGGCCACTGTGGTCAGTACTAGGGAGCTGTCACTCTCTGTGCCTTCGCTGGCCCGTCTGTCTGGTCAAGCCCTCGGCTGGTCAGACCCTCAGTCTCCCTGCCTCCCTCCCTGCTGGGACCCGGGACACCCAGCCTGGCCAGGAGGCCTGGGCACACCTGTGCGCACACACACATGCAAACACCTGAGAATGACCCGGTCGGTGCTGGGGCACTTCCCACGAAACCACCGACCCCAAGCTGCCCTGGCTCGTGGCAGCAGGGGGCTGACCTCCCCCGTCCTGCGGGCCTCCTGAGAGGGGCCAGTCTTCGTCCCGCTGCTGCGGACGGCGCTCCGCTCTGCACCCAGGACCCCGCACGGTGGCACAGCCGACATGGCTGCGGGTGGGTGCCAACCTGCCCGTCCAAGACCCTGGCGCCTGCCTGCGCGTGAGCCCCCACGGTGTCCGCAGAGACGCTCCGGCTCCCCGTTGGGGTGACTCCTGCGTGTGTCCGCTTCCCAGGGCGTTGGCTCTCTCCATCCCTCCTGCTATTGAGCTGGGTTTGCACAGACCCAGGCTGCTGCTCTCGGGCACCGGGCTGGCCGAGTGGGGTGACAGCACGGATGCCCCAGGGATTTCACCTCCTGACCCGCCCAAAGCCACGCTGTACCCCCTGCCCCAGATTCACAGCTTATTCCTTCTCTGCTCCGGACCGTGGTCATCAGAGCCCAGGGAGCAGGCCAGCCCCGAGCCATGCCCCTCCTACCCCCCCGTCCAGCGGGGGCGGGGGCTGGCCTGGGGCTTACGTAGATGCCTGGTGCCCACTGGGCTCTTTGAGGATGTTTGAAGGGGCCACGCCAGGCCCACCCCCGGCCCCGTGTCCGGGGCAATTATTTCCAGGAATTGAGCAACAGGGGATAAGGTTGTGACCTTTGAGAAGAGGGAAAGACGAGGGGTGCATCCCAAGTTCGCCCTGGCCTGTCACCCCAGTTTCCTTCCAAGGTACAGGGGGTTTGAGGAGAATCGGGTGGGCAGCCTCGCCGGCTGGGGACACAGAGGTCCGTGTTCAGGGCCCTGCAGCGGGGAGCACAGTGGTCAGGGGACGGTCCTGGTCGGGGGGAGCGGCCTGGGAGGGCACCGCAGTGGCGCCCCTTATGCGGGGTTCTCCCTGACACCAAGCAAGTCTCTGACGTCAGCTGGGGACCCCAGCCCTCCGCTCGGTTCTGACACGACCTACCCAGAGAGAGGGCGGCGGTGAGGGGCTGCGTCCCAGGGTCCCACCCTCCGCGACACGGTCCCGTGCCCGGGCTCCACCTGGGCTCTGACGCCCGGCTGGCAAGCAGAGGCGCCACCACCGGTTCCCTGGAGTGTCTTGGAGCTCAGGAAGCCAGGTGCTCACCGAGACCTACTGCGAAGGCTGGTAGGGGATTTGAATCCAGAGCCAGGTGAAGAGGCCTCGCTGGAGACCCCTGCAAGCAGCTGGTTTCCCGTCGTGGAAGGTCCCCACCGGACCACCCTTTGAGTTTTTATGGAGGTTTGAGGACTTGGACAGGATGGATTTAACCACTGGGCATGGACCCCTGATCCAGCCCCTCGGCCCTTCTCAGGGTCGGGGGAGGGACAAAAGCTCCAACCCTCCAATCACAGGTCGGCTCTCCGGGAATTCAACCGCCCCCCTCACCTTCAAGTTTTATAAAAGTCTCCTCATTAGCAAAACCCAAGTCACCTCGATTCCTCTCTTGGCCAGACATTCTGAGGGTTTTAGGGGTTCTGTGCCAGACATGGGGTGAAGCTGTGTATTTCCTATCATGAGGCAGAGTCTCAGGGCAACGCACGGAGGGCCCCTGGGCTCCTGGGCCGTGGGCGCACAGGCAAGCCCTCCGGGCAGCCCAGCAGGGGCGGCTGTGGTGGGCGGAGGCCAGGGAGGGACACCAGCCATGTGCGGCGCCTGGCGACGTCAAGTTCCTGCCCGACACCCAGGACTTTCAGGTGAGACCCCAAAACACCTGGGTTTAGGAACAAGAGTCACACTGCAGAATAAGGGCCGAACGCTGGGACTGAAAACAGGCCTGAAACAGCCCCCCCCCCCCCCCCCCCCGCAAAGCCCCGCACCCGGCGCAGCGCAAGGTCTTTTACGGGAAGACACGACCCCTTAGACTCCTCTTGGCAGGACACCCACGGCGTCCAGTGCACAGTAACAATGGCCAGACATGAGCAGGGGCAGGAAGTGACCCATCTGCACGGCGGAAAGTCAGCAGGAAGAGGCCTGCGGGTGACGGGATCTCCCAACAGCGGCCAGAACCCCCAGCAGTCACGGTGGGTGACCCCAGGCGCAGGAGCAGGTGAGCGCCCGGCGGAACGATGGGACTCACTCAGGACTCAGGGGAAACCATCCCAGCAAAGACAGGGCGTGAGAGGAAAACACCTCAGGTGTAAGGAAAGGGCCGATGAACGTGAAGCAGAAAAGAGCACCGGAGGCTGGCCGGTCTCTGGGGGGAAACTGCAAAGGAAGAAGGGCCCTGGCTGGGGTGGCTCAGGGGATGGCGCAAAGGTCGCTGGTTCGATTCCCAGTCAGGGCCAGGCCCCCAGCGTGTGAGAGGCAACCACGCACGGATGTTTCGCTCCCTCGCGTCCTCCTTCCCTTCCCCCCTCTCTAAAACAAGTAAGTAAAACATTTGGGGGAAAAAAAAAAAAGAAGGAAAGGAAGAACGGCTGAAAATTCTCCAATCTGGGCCAAACAGAAACGTACAGGGCCCTAAATTCAGGGCACCTGGCCACAAACAGAATCGCATCTGGACACTGCAGTCAAACGGCTGAAAGCCAACGATAAAGAAAGTGCCACTGAGACCCCCACGAGATAGCAGTTTCATAAGTAAAACGGACACGGGTCACCGCCAAGTGCCACGGCCCTGGGAGCAGATGGAGCATCCTTGCTGCCGAGAACCCCAGTGCAGCGAGGTGCTGACCCCTGACCCCGGCGCCCACCGCCCACCGCCCACCGCGCCCCTTTGCCAGAGGAACAAACTTGCCCCGAAGGGGCAGCAGCCGCACTCAACGTGGCTGAAACCTGGGAAGAACCTGCGTCCCTCCCAGGAGATGGGACGGAGAAACGGTGGCCGAGTCCGCGAGACGCTGTTCAGACAACAGTGAATCGTGCGTCCTGCAGCCGCCGGGTGGCCCTCGGCTGGGGAGGCTGAGTTGACTGGGACATCATCCCGTAACCCAAACGCTGCGGGTTCGGTCCCCGGCCAGGGCACGGGCCCAGCTGGGGTGCGCACGGGAGGCTACTGATGCACGTTTCTCTCCCATCCCCACCTTCTCCTCTGTAAAGCAGTGAAGAAATGTCCTTGGGAGGATGAAAGCCAGTGCCCGTGTGCACTTCAGGGCTCCGTTCCAGTGACCAGTGGGCAGAATGACCCTGGGGACGGAAATCAGGACGGCGGTGGCCCTGGGGGCCGGCATCATGTTCGAAGGGCAACGTCACTTTCTGGGGCGATGGGAGTGTCTTCCATCTGGACGGGGGGTGCAGGCCTCCGTCAGTCTCTGCACCTCAGCTCTGCACTTTCTGCTACGGGGAACCGGGGCCCCACGCACAGCCTGAGCAGGGGGCCCGTCCAGGGAAGGGGTACCAGGCCCCCGGAACACCTTGCTTGTCAGAGAAGGGGGTGCTCAGAGCGAAGAGGGCGGGTGGCCAAACCTGGGATAATTGGGGTGATGACGTGTTTTGTGAGAAGTGGGGTGCTGACACCATCTCAAAACGAAACCCTCAGTGCAGCACCGGGGAAACCTCAGCGGCTTTTCACCCTGACACGTGGTCAGAGGCTCCTCCGGACACGGGGACCAGGGGGATTGCCGGAGAGGCTGGGCAGAGTGTCCCGAACGGGCGTGCGCGTCCTGAACCTCACGAGAAACCGTCAGGCGCCGCGCAGCCGGGACGTGATCCCGGAGGTGCCCGGACACCGACGCCAAAGACGCCAGGAGCTGACCCGGGCTGACGGGATGAGGCAGAAGCAGCTAAACACACGCGAGGTTGCAGGCAGGGTCCTTTCGCAGGGAGGACGCCAGCCGGCCCCATGACAAGGTGCCGGGGGCTGGGACGCGTGGCAGCGACTCGCCTGTGCCGGTCCTGGTTTTCCGGGCCGAGTCCTGGTTCCGTGGGAGAACCTGCCCGGAGAACGCGCCTGGGGGACGGGCGGCAGGCACACCACGCACCCTCCAGAGGGGCCGGGTGGGAGCGGGGACTTTGGGGTAGGTTGATGTTAAAAATATTTTAACCACCTGTCGATTTGACTAGAGGTAAATTTTCCTGAAACAAACAAAATACAATAAAATTCAATCCTGTCGTCTGCTTCTTCAAGCCTCTAAGGGGGCGTTAGCGTGACGTCCACCTTGTGACGTGTTGATACCAGGGAACATGCTAAGACGCCTCCTCCTAACAAGGCCCCGGGAGTCACAGGAGTGAACCCCACCTGCTGTAAAGGGGGGACCCTGTCAGGGGCTGCCCGGTCCTGTCCACCAGCATTTCGGTGCTGCCCCTGATACTGTACTTTTACGTTGCTGTGCTATGGAGCTTTGCTATCAATCTAATTCGAGGAATAGCTTATTTGTAAATTTTACTTACAAATTAAAAGGGAGGCAGAAAGAATGGGAGAGAAACACTGACCGTTTGCCTCCCGTGCGCCCCCAACTGGGGACCCGGCCCACAGCCCAGGCCTGTGCCCTGACTGGGACTCGAACCGGCGACCTTTCAGTTTGCCAGCTAGCACTCAATTCACTGAGCCACCCCAGCCAGGGCAAAATATTTTATTTATTTTTTCAAGAAATAATATATTTAAAAAAATTTTTTTTGTTCAAGAAACATCTTAAAGTGGGACATTTCCCCTGGCTCCCGGTGCTCTGGAACTCAATGCGGTCTCCTCAGGACACTGGCCAGGGGGTGGCCTTGGGGGTGGCAGGGCTCTGGAAAACCACCGTCAGAGCCGTTAACTACGGCATCTGCATCAGAGAAGCGTCTTCTACTTCAACCAGGCTTTGTTTACGGCTCACTATCAACGGGTCCCCTCTTTTTTAACCTTTCTGATTATTTTAATTTAATTTAAAAATTTTTTTTTACTGATTTCCTTTTCAAGATTGCTTATTTTTCAAGAGGTAGGATAAGAGACAGAGAAACTACTTTTTGGGAGGGGGGAGAAGTATTACCGGGAGAGAGAAACATGGATCGGCGCCTTGTCTGGGTACCAGACCTGCAGCCCGGCAGGTGCCCTGACCGGCATTCAAACCCACAGGCTTTCGGCCCACAGGACGGCACCCGACCCCCTGAGCCTCGCCGGCTGGGGCAAAGTGGTCTCTTCTGACTACAAACTTTCCCTGTCTGCGATTGTTTTCCTCTTATGCCTTCTGTATATGGTAACTTCTGTTCTCGATGAGATGATCTAACAGGTGCCCTGTTCGGTGAGTTTGTCCTTGAAGAAGTAGCTCGTGGAATTACTATTTCCACGCGTCCTCTGGTTTTGAAATCCACTCATTTTTGTCTTTGTCGCATCTCTGCCTCGTGTGCCCAATGTGTCCCCCGCGGAGGCGCTCGGCCGGCAGGCTGAGACCCCGGGCGGAGTCGGGGTGAGCCCGCCTTCCTGGAGCAGCAGCTTCGGCCAGTGCGGGTGGCATTGAGCTTGGGTTCCAGTCAACCGACCAGGAAAAGATCGAGGGACACTTCCAGCTTCTTGAGCTAAAACGTTGAACTCTGACTCTCCTGTAACTGCGGGATCTCCATAGCTTCACCCCATCCACAGGGAACATCCAGCTGCCCCGGTCCAGGCGGACGGACACCCCCAGTCTCCTGTCCCTGCGCCCCAGTCTGCGCCTCTCGGACCTGCCCCCTGACAAGACAAATGACAACGGTGCAAAGCTTTCTGTTCCCAGGTGTGCGCTCATTCCGGACGTGCGGGGATCGGACGGGAGCTTCAGGCCTGGCAGTGGCGAGGGTGGGGGTGTGGGCAGCGGCGTGTGACCACCGAGGTGCCTGCCTGCGAAGCAACCCCCTCAGGTGAGGCCAAAGCAAGGTCTCCAAACCGGGCAGCGCCAGGCCGGGGGACAGCTGCTCTGCCGGGCGGGATCCTCGGGGCATCCGGCTGCTTCTGCCGTCTTCCGCGTCTCCCTTCCGGTCCTGGGGTTCAGCTGTCCTCATCAGTTGCAGCCGCCTCCCCTGGCGCTGGCTCCCTCGGGAGCATGTTAACCCCGCAGCTCCGAGATCGGAGGTTCGTTCCGTGTCCTGTTGTCGGGCCAGGCACCAGCCCCGCATCCGCATGCGGCAGGCAATCCAGGGCCGCTGGCCAGGCCCAGGCCACGCTGCACCCGCTCCAAGTGCACAGCCATTCAAGTAGCCTTTCGCCTGCGCGTGGCTGGATCTCACCCGCGAAGGCCTTGCCATCCGTAGGGCCGTGGGGCTCTGCACCACGAGACTCCCGGCCGGGGCAGCGGGTGGGCACGAGGCGCAGGGACGCCACGGGGGTCAGAACGCGCTGAGCCTCGGCGTGGCCCTCACAGCTGCCAGCCATGTGCCTGCCAGGGTGCGGAGGGAGGTCCTCTGTCCTTGGCTGGAGACCAATCTGGTGACCAGCCCTGACCATGCAGCACGTCCATCGACTGAGCTCCTGCAGAGCCGACTCTGCGACCGCAAGTCTGGGCTGGTCTCAGGGACACAGAGGAACTGAGGTCCAGCCAAAAACCACCCACCAGGCCTGTGGGTAACACCACCGAGAACCAGCCAGACCCCAGGGAACCCAGCGCCCCGCCGCAGAGGCTCTGCAGGACACTGGCTGCGGGTTCTGAGTCCAGCAGAGGGACGACGCAGCAGCCCGCCCAGGCTGCCCAAACACCACACGGCAAAGGGACACCACACCCAGGAAAGGAAGCTGCTTTCCTGGCCAAGGGAGGCTGGGACCCTAGGACAGGAGGCCCTGCCTTTGGCTCCAGGGCCACACCTGGCCAGGAGCGATGGCAGCCACACGATGTCCCCTGACTGAACTGTCGGCTGAGGCTCAGGCCTCGGTGGAGCTGTGCCCGGACTCCCCCAGAGAAGAGCAGCAGCACATCCACCTCCACCTTCCCCTCCGGCCCTCACCCGGGCCTGGTCACTTACCAGGCCTGCTTCTCGGGCCCAAGACGGGGACCAGGTAGGTCCTATCCTCCCTGCCAACCCGAAGCATGGCGCTCAGTCCACGCTTGCGGGAAGAAAGGGCGTAATTTGCAACACACCCCAAACCCAGGAGCCATAAAGAGGACCCACAGACAGACAGACAGACCACTGCACAAGAACCAAAACTTCTCATCTACCGAAGTACCACCAGCGAGGAGGGGAAACCGCCTGCAGCTCCAGCCACGGACGAACTGGCCGCAGGCGGCTTAGCTGCCGCCGGCAGAAGGAACCTCTGTGGACGCCAGACCTAGATCTCTGCAGCCAACGCCACGGAAGGATGCAAAAATTCCAACAATTACAGGTCTTTCTCAGCACAAGGACACAAGGAAAAGGGTGCAAGACCAACACAGCTGGTATAAACTCCGCATGTTTGTTAACCCACGACTCCACCCCCTCGCATGGTGGGGACCCCCTCCAGGGGCTTCCCACGAAGCACAGCCTCTGCCAGTCAGCCTGACTGTCCCAGTTGGACCTTCATATTGTTCATTCTTACAAAGCTACTGTCATCAAAACTATCTGGTACTGGCATTAGATCAGACATATAGATCAATGGAACAGAATAGAGAGCCCAGAAGTTAACCCAGGACTCTATGGTCAACTAATATTTGTCAAAGGGGGAAAGAACATCGAATGGAGTAAAAACAGTCTCTTCAACAAATGGTGTTGGGAGAACTGGACAGCAACATGCAAAAAGATGAAACTAGACCACCAACTTACACCATGCACCAGAATAAACTCAAGATGGACAAAGGATTTAAACATAAGCAGTGCCACCATAAAGGTCCTGGAGAAAAATATAGGCAGTAAACTTTTGGATATCCTACGCAAAAATATGTTTACTGATACTTCACCAAGGGCAAAGGAAATCAAAGAACGAATCAGCAAATGGGACTATATCAAATTGAAAAGTTTCTGTTCAGCTAAAGAAAACATCAGCAAAATTCAAAGGGAACCAACCATATGGGAAAACATAATTGCCAATGATACCTCAGACAAGGGTCTGATCTCCAAAATATAGAAAGAACTAATGTAACTCAACACCAGGGAGACAGACAGCCCAATTAAAACATGGGCAAAGGACCTGAACAGACAACTCACTGAGGAAGATATACAAAGGGCCCAGAGGCATATGAAAGAATGCTCAACATCGCTAGTCATCAGAGAGATGCCAATTAAAACCACAATAAGAAACCACCTCACCCCTGTCAGAATGGCAATCATCAGCAAATCAACAAACAACAAGTGTTGGCAAGGATGCGGGGCAAAGGGAACCCTCATCCACTGTTGGTGGGAATGCAGGCTGGTGCAGCCACTGTGGAAAACAGTATGGGGTGTCCTTAAAAAACCAAAAATGGAGCTGCCTTTTGATCCAGCAATTCCACTACTTGGACTATACCCAAAGAATCCTGAGACACCAATTCATAAGAACCTATGCACCCCAATGTTCATAGCGGCACTATTTACAATAGCCAAGTGCTGAAAACAGCTTAAGTGCCCATCGGTGGATGATTGGATCAAAAAACTTTGGTACATTTACACAATGGAATACTATACAGGAGGAAGAAAGAAGGAACTCCTACCCTTTGCAACAACATGGATGGAACTAGAGAGTATTATGCTTAGTGGAATAAGCCAGTCAGTGAAGGACAAATATCATATGTTCTCACCCATTACAGGACAATAATGAACAAAACTAACAAGCAAAACAGAACCAAATATATGAATACAGTGAATAGACCTTCAGTGATCAGGGGGAAAGGGGTTGGGGGGAGGGGGGAGGCAGAGGCAAGGAAGGGGAGCAGTTTAGACAAGAACCTATTATAAAGGAACCATGGACATGGACAACAGGAGGGATTGACTTTGGGGGGAATGGGTGGGTGGGGAGGGGGACAGAGGGGAGCAAAAAGGGGATGAATGTAATACAACAACAATAACATTTTTAAAAACAGAAAAAAAAATTGTTCATTCTTGACACACACCTCCAGCAGTGAGCTGCCTCCCCCAAAACATCTGTGCACAGGTGGGCCAGCAGCAGCGGCTAGGGACACCAGCCTCCACTGCAGCCTCGGGGCACCCCAGCCAGAGCCATGGTGCCCCTCCTAGGTCTCCGACCCACGGAAACTGAGAATGAGGGTTGGTTGTCTCTTGCCGCTGCGTTCGGGGTAACGTGACGCAGCAGCAGACAGCACTGCTCATGCCAACAAGCAGCTCAGGGTATGTGTTAGTCAGCGGGGAAGGCTGCTGTGTAACAAACATCCCCACCCATCAGTGTTTACCCATGAAAAGTGGGCGACCTGCTCACCAAACTGCACTGTGGGTCTGCGCCTGCCCGGCAACCTCTGGTGTGAGAGCAGGGACGGAATCACACACCTGTGAGCATTAACGCTTCCTCAGGGCAGATTTCACCGGCGGGGCAGCGGGGAGAAGAAGACTGGAAATGGTTGTGAGCCTAGGATGCCCGCCACACGGTACACCTCTTCCCTCCACAGGTTGGCTCGCCTCTCCGGGTCTTTACTGAGCTCAGTGAAAACTGCTTCGTTTTAATTCTGGCTCAGCCTGCCCGTCCCTCACTCTCCACTGTCGCTCTGTGATTCGTAAGTCATGTCCCCGAACCTAGACCCCACGCACTTCCCCGCCCCCTCCAGGCACTACCTGGGGGTCTCAGCACCAGCCTCCTGTTCGTTTGAGTCGCTGCCAAAGTCCTCACTGGTCTGACTTCAGAAAATAATTTTGTGGGATCTTGGATGATTAGCTCTATGGCCATTTCTCCTGCATCTCTGTCCCATAGGGAGGCCCTGAGGGTACTGACCAGTACGTTCTCTGGTTCCCAAGCCCCCTGGGACTATTGTCAGCGCCCTCTGGTTCCTGGGGGCCTGGTCCCCAAAGCCTGTAGAAGTGGGAGACCCAGCAGTCCCCCTGGGTTTGGGTGAGGATAAGACAGCTCGTGGAGCCTGGAGTGACAGGGGAAGGGCCTAGGGTGCAGGGTCCTAAGTGAGGTACAGACGAAGGGGAGGGACCACATGCGGCGCTCTCAGCAGGACACCCCTCCCACCCTGCCCACTGGGTGCTCCTCCCGCTAAGCAGTATTAACAGCCTGCCTCCCGGGGGACCTGCTCCTCCGCACTCCCCAAGTTCTCCTTGGGAGACTCGGGGGACTTGGCAGTCAGTGCTGTCTCCAAGCAGAGCCAGCAGGGATGGTCCCCAGGGCTGAACATGGAGGAAACTGTGGGTGGCGGCGGTGCGAGTGGGAGGCCCTGAACTCAGCCACACTGCTCAGCACCCAAGGCAGGCCACCTGCCAGGACGCCAGGTCAGCCAGGCAGGCCGGACCTGGGCAGCGCCTGCTCTAACCCTGGGAGGAGGACAGGAGGGAGAGGGCAGCTCTCTCCGGGGCCAGGCAGGGGCCCTGGCTCCGCCCTCACCACACAGCCCCTGGTGACCAGGACAGGGCCTCAGGCAGACCTGGATTTGCTGAGGTGGCACCAGCACCAGCCGGAGACCATGCCTGACATGCACCCGACATGCGCCCCGCAGCCCACACGCTGTCTAGAGAACCCACAGTGACGGAGGAAGGCTGGGCACAGGCACCGGAGTGACCGCAGTGACCCGCCTGCTGCGACCAGCTTGCGGCTACGGCCCGAGCTGCACACAGGGTTTTCTTCTTACAGACGCTGTTCTTGGCTGCCTCACTCCCGGACGCCGAGACCACCTGCCCCTCAAGGGAGAACCATGGCTGGAGCACAAGTGACCAGCTGCCGGGCAGCCTCTGACGGCCGGCCCGAGGCCACCAGGCTGAATCCGGTTCGCCAACCAGCGAGACAGGGCTTTGGCCTCATGACTTCCTTCTCTAGTTTGACCTGCAATTCCTTAAATCCATGCCTAAGGGGCTTTAAACTACTTCCTTCTTTATCCTCGCCCGAGGACAGGTCTTCATTGCTTTTCAGACACACAGAGAGAGAAATAGTGACGATACAAGAGAGCAGCACCAGCCTCCCTGGACCCAACCAATTGGAAACTATCTTGAAAAGCTTTTTCTAGCTGTTAGTAGGGTATAGATACAAAGTATCTCACCTCCGGTCCCCGAAACACTTCTGAGAAGCCCGAGTCCACTGCACGCCAGGCCCTGGCTGCCCACGGAGGCCCTGGGGTGGGCAGGACCCTCCCGCAGCGCACAGCCCCCTGGCTGCCATGCCCCACCCTGCCCCAACTCCAGACAACAAAGGAGCAGCACCCAAGAACAAGGGAGGCCAACATGTTTAAGTTATTAAATCAAATATACAGAGTGATTCATTTAATATATACATATTTACAAAAATGCACTTTCACGAGGGGGCCGGGGCCAGCAGGTGGGCAGTGGCCTGGTGCCCACGGCAAACAGTGACAATTGCAAGGGGAGAGTCTGTGTGAAGGCACTTGTCACAGGCTTCGATGCTGCCACCGTCCCCGGGGACAGAGCAGTCAGGAAGGGCACTTCAGAAAGCACAGCTGACCGATCTCTAGAGCATGTTCCGGGCAGGAGCAAGAGAGGTCGGCGGACGGGAGGGGACTGACACTGCTGAGCTGCCCACAGCCCTGGCCACGCCCACCGCTGCGGGCCCCACCAACCACTGCAGGTGCCACCAACAGCCACGGGCCACACTGTCGGCCACGGGTGGTCCCACCAACAGCCACTGGGCCACACAACCGTCACGGGCAGTCCCACTGACAGCCACGGGTGGTCCCATCAACAGCCACGGGCCACACGGATAGCCACGGGTCCCATCTACACCATGGGCCATAGGTCCCACCGGCTCTTTGGCCTGGAGCCACTGAGAACCCCAAGTGAGGAATAAAAGGGAAGATTCTGTAAACAGGGCACCACCTCTGGGAACGAACAGTCTGGTGAGAACACAACGCCCTTTCCTGCCGCGTAGCAGGTGCGATGCACGGAAGCGTTACAAAAATAGCCACTATCCGAGGGTACTCCCTTGCTTTCTGCCTGACAATTATCGAATAATTTATACAAGGTTAAAGAAACATAGAAAATAAACATTTGTTTTTGGTTTTTGGGGTTTTTTTACACAAAATAAAGAAACTATGCACACAGCCTCTGCCTGCTATGGCCGGCGGCCGGTGCGGTGCCCAGCCAGGGGTCCCGGGGGCGGGTACGGTGCCCAGCCAGGGGTCCCGGGGGCGGGGGCGGTGCCCAGCCAGGGGTCCCGGGGGCGGGGGCGGTGCCCAGCCAGGGGTCCCGGGGGCGGGGGCGGTGCCCAGCCAGGGGTCCCGGGGGCGGGGGCGGTGCCCAGCCAGGGGTCCCGGGGGCGGGGGCGGTGCCCAGCCAGGGGTCCCGGGGGCGGGCCCTGCGGGCAGCTGGCCCTAGTCCTGGCCAGCACGGTGTGCCTCGTTCACGCTCCGCACTGCACGGTTGTCCACTTTCGGGCCAGAGGCCCAGAGGGCCGGCCTCCCGGGCAAGCACCTGGGCTCTTTGGTGAGTTTGTGCGAGAGGAACTTCCCCACCTCCAGGGAGTCCTCCTCACTGCGGCCGGGCTCCTCGTCCTCCTCGTCCTCGCCGCTGCCCCCGTGGCCTGCGGGCCCTGGCAGCACCTCGCCCGCCCGGCGCGGCGGGGGCGTGAAGCTCTTGCACTGGTAGAGCACGTCCTTGTGGGCGCCCGGCCGCTCGATGGGGTTGCGGATGGGGTTCAGCGGCGCCCACTGGTTGTTGGCGCTGTCCTCCCGCGGCAGCCGGCTCCTCTCCCGCTCTTTCCTCCGCTTCCGGGTCCACCACACGCAGACGGCCACGCAGGCCAGACACAGCACACTGAACACGCTACACAGCACGGGCACCAGCACACCTGCTGGGGCGGCAGGATTTGCAGCCCAGGCTGGGCCCCGCTCCCACCCGAGCGCCGTGCCAGCCCCCCGCCTGCCCGCCCGGCTCACCTGTGGGGGAGCTGCCCAGGATGGCCGTCTCCACCTTGACCTCCGTGACGGCCAGCAGCAGCGAGCTGTTGCCCCGCTGGGTGATGGCGGCCACAATGGTGTGGGCGGCGCCCTGGATGAGGCTGCTGTCGGGCAGGTCCCAGGCCGGGCTGAAGGACTGTGGGGGCAGGGGGCTGAGAGCGGCCGCCCCGTGGCCCGCCCGCCCCACAGAGCCAGGACAGGGTGAATGCCCAGTCTCTGTCCAGCTGCCCAGATGGACGCAGGTCACTGGGACCCACGGAGAAGAGCTGCACCAGACAAGGGCAGGGGGCCTGGGAGCCTGGGCCCAGGGCTTCTTGGGGAGGGACTCCTCGCTTGGCGCTTCACCAAAAGGCAGGGATGGCTTGACCCAGCCTATCCACTGACCCCGCTGCCTTGCCCACAGCCCCACGGGCTCCACAGGCCCAGTACTGCCCCCACTGGGACCTGCCCCGGCCACGCTGCTGCCTACGTGGCCCAGACCAGCATCCCAGACGCTGCTCTGCCTCCCCCCTCTCCCCCCACCGCGGTTCCTCTTTCACACCTGACTGGGTCAGAGCCTGGCCCCATGGTCAGCTGAGGGCCCAGGCAAGACGACCTGAGCAGAGGGATGCCCCTCCTGCCACAGACGCCTGGGGACATGGCCCGGGCAGTGCGGGGGCCTCACTGCCCACAACGCCGCCTGCCCCATCCAGCCCAGGGGCCCGAGCCACAGCCCACACCTCCAACTCTGCCCCACGATCCCCACCCAGGGCCCAGGGGAGGACCCGCCTACAGCCCGTGTTCTCAGGGCCTCCTCAACTCCGGCTCTCTGCCCACCCGAGGGGTCCCCCACTACACGCCATGGCTGTCTACCCTGAACCCCCAGCGGCTCTGCTTCCCCATCTGGGTGCAGCCTTTGTCGCCCACCTGCGGCCATCACCAGGGCCTACCCTGGCTCCAGGGCCCCCCGCCCAATGCGCCGACCTCTGCAGCTTCAGACGCCAGGCACGAGAAAGGGCCCATCCAAGGAAAGGAACTCCCAAGTCTCCTTCACCGCATCTCCTCAAGCACCTGCGGACTGGCCCGACCTGGGCCCTGCCTCCCCAGCACCTCCCGAGAACATACAAGAGGGTGGCCACCCTGCCCCCAGCACTCACCAGGGCCACCTCCACCGCGCTGGCCTCCAAGGACGGCCTGTCACAGAGCAGCACGAGCAGGCGGTCCCGGGCCACGGCCCTCGTGGCCGGCAGGGCACGAATCCCCGAGCAAATGGTACCTACGGTGGTGCCCTGGCAAAGACAGGCAGCGGGTGAGCGGGCCCCTCACCCCCGGCTGCCCCTGAAGGTGCGAGGCAGGACACGCCCCACAGTCTGTCGGGGACGCGGAGGGGACGCAGGGTGCCCGCAACCACCTTCTGGCAGAAGCAGCCGCACCTGCGGGCCGGGGGGTAGGGCCTCGCCCACCCTGAGCCCCTGGCCAACGGGGTCCGAGCGCTGGAGCCGCCCGCCCAGCGGCAGACTGGCCCGGCCTCCCCGGGATGGCTGAAGGCCCAGACCCGATGGCCCATGGCCACCATCAGTCAGTCCAGGCCCAGGACAACTGGACCAACTGGCACCCCGGCTGGGCCTGCCCTTCTGCCCTCCCTGCCACCGCCACAGGCCATACTGGGCTCAGCGTTCCCAGTCCTCTGACCCCCGGACGCCCTGAGCAGCCCCTGCACCCACCACAGCCTGTCCGGCCCGCAGAGGCGGAGCCACAGCCCATGTGCGGGGCGACAGAAAGCCGTCCCCCATGTCCGAGCGGCCACTCTGAGAAGACAGAAGCCTCCAGACCATGCAGACTCTCCGCCTACCTGAGGCACCTGGTCGTGGTTGAAGTGCAAAGTGAGGCGGGCGCAGTTGTTATCCAGGTGGCCAGAGCGCGGCAGGCAGGGGGTGCTGGGCAGCGGGGGCTCCTCAGGGCCACACTCCCCCCAGGCCGCGCAGGGTGGCTGCAGACACTGTCCTGGGGCCTTTGCCAGACACTGCTGCCCAGGGGGGCACTGCGCACTCAGGGCATCGGGTCGACCCACCAGCAGGCAAGGCTTCCGCCCGCACCACACCTGGGCCAGCACGACACGGACACGGAAGGGCGGAAGCAGGCACCACGCAGAGAAGCAGACAGGATCAGGTCAGCAAGTCCTAGGGCTATGCCCACCCCATCGCCCAGGGCTCCTAGGCCAGGAAGGACCCCAACCAGACAAGAGAGCACAGAGGGAGGGGGCTGGGCCGTGCACAGGCCTTCGCTCTGGTGACTGAGCAGGGTTAAGCCTCAGTTTCCCCAACTATACAATGGGGCTCCTTCCTGGATGTCCAGCAGAGGTGGTTGCACTTGGCTCATCCCGCTCCCCTGACCCCTGGCAGCAGTTCCCAGGTCTCACAGGGTAAGTATCAGGGTCATGGACAGAAGATGAGCCCCCTTGGGGGCACCAGGATGTTAGACCTAGCCAGGCAGTGCAGGGGCCCCCAGCACCTTGCTGCAATCCCGGCGGCCATCCAGGCAGCGGCAGCTATTACAGTCCTCCAACCAGGAGCTTCCATGCGTGAAGGGCATGCCCTGGGACCAGCAGGACCTCCCGAACACGATCACTGTGGGGACAGAGGTGCCAGTGGGTGCTGAGCCCTGGAGGCCAGCTCTTCCCCTCACCGTCAGCCCTGCCTGGCACGGGCCCCACCTACCGTCCTGGCACTGTGGGCCAGCCCGGCCAGGCGGGCAGCTGCAGCGGTAGCCATTGATCTCATCCACACACGTGGCCCCGTAAGCGCAGGGGGAAGACTGGCACTCGTCAATGTCTGCAGAGAAGCA
Organism: Noctilio leporinus; assembly: GCA_004026585.1. Classification (NCBI taxonomy): domain Eukaryota; kingdom Metazoa; phylum Chordata; class Mammalia; order Chiroptera; family Noctilionidae; genus Noctilio; species Noctilio leporinus. The sequence goes on along the minus strand of PVIW01005984.1, from coordinate 10,565 downwards.
CCCGGGCGCAGCAGGTAGCAGGAGGCCAGGCCCCCACGCAGGCCCAGGAGGCGCCCAGAGCAGAGGAGAGGCTCATGGGGGTCAGAGGAGCAGCCCCGGGTGAGCATGGGCCTCCGTATGCTCCATGGGGTCTCCGAGCCAGGCCTAGCAGGGGCGCCTCACCAGCCTGAGGCGGTGTGAGCACCAGCCCACCCTCTACCACCTGCTCCAGGGTCAGGGCAGGTGGGGCCTCTGGGGAGCAGGGACCTCAGCCCAGCCAGTGTGTCCCCCAGCCAGGCAGCCTCAGATGCCAGGGCGGGGTGAGCACAGGGGAACCGCGGACAGGGTATGGACAAGTGGGGAAACTGAGGCCTGGAACAAGGCAGGGAACGGCTGTGTCTACACTGCCCTTCACAGCACATGGGCTCTGGGGACCCCTGGCCCCACACCTGGGCTGGGAGAGCTCCCTGAGCTGCGCCCCACCGCCCCACCCGCCCTGCTGCCCAGCGCCTCACTGATGCGGCAGTCAGGACCCGCGAAGCCAGGGGCACACTCGCAGCGGAACCAGTTGACACCATCGACACAGACGCCACCGTTGTAGCTGCAGAGAGGGGGTGGCTATCAGGGGGGCCCTACTGGCAGGACAAGGCCCCCAGGTCGGCCAGCCCCCAGGGCTGCCACTCACCAAGGCAGAGGGTTGCAGTCGTTGGTATCTGCGTCGGAGAAAAGAAAGGTAGCCCAGCACAGCCTGACCACCCAGCACCCTCTGTCACCCCGTCACCCCGCCATGGCCACACAGGGAGGTTGGGAGGTTAGGGACAGGTGTCTTCAGGGGGAGGTGGGCCCGTCCTGGGGGCAGGTGGGCACAGGCAGGCGCCCAGCTGCAGGGCGTGTGGTCGGCAGGAGGTGGAGGAGGCCGGGAAGCACAGGGAGGGTGAACCTCTGAGCCGGGGGGCTGTAACTAGGACTCAGAGAAGGGGTGCAGCGGGCACATCCACGGGCCAGGGCAGGAGGGGGCAGGCCTGGGGAGCCCCCACCTCCCCGTGCCCCACCCCCACCGCCCCCCATCCCGGGGCTCACTGTGCATGCAGGTTTGGCCCTCCCAGCCGTCCCGGCAGATGCAGGAGAAGGAGTCCCCGCTGCCCACGCAGGTGCCCCCGTTCAGGCAGGGGTTGGGCAGGCAGCTGTTGTTCTTGGCTGTGAGGGGCACAGAGGAGGAAGACGGCCTGCTCACTGGCCCTGGACTGACGGGCGTCCACGCCAGGCCCCGACCCAGCCGAGGCGGAGCAAGCCAGGAGCTGGGGCGGGCACGCGGCGTGTGGCAGGGGCACCCGGGGCCTCCTCACCGATGTTGCAGGTGCTGCCCTTCCAGCCCGGGGGGCAGGCGCAGCGGAAGGTGTCGCCGCTGTCGTAGCAGGTGCCGCCGTTGCTGCAGGTGTAGGGGTCACACTGGAACTCGCCTGTGTGCACACGGGCTGCTCAGCCGGCGGGCCGGGCGCGCGGCAGCCCAGCAGCGCAGGGGCCGGCGGGCACTCACGTGAGTGGCAGGTCTTGCCCTTCCAGCCGCCATCGCACGCACAGTAGAAGTCGTTGACCAGGTCGTAGCAGCGGCCCCGGCTGTGGCAGGGGTCGGGGAGGCAGTCGTCCGGGTCTGGGGGCAAGGACGCTGGTCAGCAGGGCTCACCGGAGCTCAGGGAGGGCTTCCCAGGGACAGCGGGGCCCGCAGGGAGGAGGGGTGGGGAAGGACCCCAGCGGCCAAGCGGGGACCTGGCCTGGGGTACTGGCGGGAGCCCCCAGGTCCGGTGCGTGGGCGCCCAGCCCACGTGGCCGCGGCCCAGGGCAGGGAGCCTGGCAGGTCCACTCACTGGTGTCACAGAGCTCGCCCTCCCAGCCGCTGGGGCAGAAGCAGCGGAAGGAGTCGACCTCGTCGATGCACGTGCCCCCGTTGCGGCACGGCTGGCCCAGGCAGTCGTCGATGTCTGCGGGAGGCAGGCGTGAGCGGGGGTCCCGGCCGGCTGACCCCTCCCGGCCCGCGGTCCACGCCACTCACTCTCGTGGCAGTAGGTGCCCGTGAAGCCGCTGTCACAGACGCAGGAGAAGTTGCCCCCCGGCTGGCTGACGCAGTGCCCGTGGGGTCCACACACGCCGGACGGGGCCACGCTGGCCACGTTGGCCACCCTGGGTCCCGCCTCCAACCCGCAGCTGTCGATCACTGCGGCCAACGGGGCGGGGTCAGCCCTCGCACTCACGCAGCGCTCCCCGGGCCCCGCCCCGCCGCCCAGGCCCCGCCCCGCCGCCCAGGCCCCGCCTCCACCTCTGCAGGCCCCGCCTGGGCACGGCTCCCTGGGCACCGAGCAGTTTTTGCCGCCCACGTTCTCGGGGCAGGCGCAGTAGTAGTCGCCCTCCAGGTTGTAGCAGCGGGCGCCGTTCTGGCAGGGGCTCGGCTCACAGAAGTCCATGTCCACCTGTGGGGGGCGGCATTGTGAGGGCCCCGCCCCGCCGGGGACTAGCGGGGTGTCGGGCCCGCTGAGGACCCCGCAGGCCCTGCGCCCCGGGCCTCCGCAAGCCGGGGCCTGAAGGACGCCCCTCCGAGCTCTCCGGGCCACACAGCTGGACGGAAACACCTGCGGGCCGCCAACCCTCTTGCTCCGCCACGGCCGCTTCCTCTGCCTCCCGGCAGCATCCGGCTCTCCCCTCTGCCGGCAGGAAGGCGGCGCGGGCCCTCTTCCCCAGTGCCACCGCCGCCCGGGGCCCAGGCTGGGCATCCGCCCCGGACACAGCACCGCCGGGCTCCATGGCCCTGCGCAGCCCCTCCACCAGGGCCCGGGAGCCTGCGGGCCAGGGGCCCTGTCCTGTGCACCCCAGCAGCCTCGCTGCTCTCCCTGCAAAGGTCAGGGCAGGTCAGAGGGCAGCGGGCAGGAGCCACCTGCCCGGAGAGCGTGACCCGCCCGTGTGCGGGACCCCCGCACGGCCCTGAGCAGCCCTGTCTACCCACAGGCACCCTGCTCGCACCCTAGGGCTCCTCTTTCAGGCTGCCACGTTCTCACACTTCGGCCTCTAGCCCCCCAGTCCCAGTGTGGGGTACACACAGGGACCCTGCCAGGGCTAGGTATAATAAGCAGGGACCCCCCCTTTTTGGTTTTTAAATAGCTTTATTTATTTATTCTTAGAGAAGAAGGAAGGGAGGGAAGAGAGAGAGAAGGAGAGAAACACAAACGTGAGAAACATCGACAGGACACCAGGTGTGCAACCCAGGCCTGTGCCCTGACTGGGAATCGAACCAGAGACCCCTTGGTTTGCAGGCCAAAGCCCAACCCAGTGAGGGCTCTGGTCAGGGCACAAGCGGGGACCCTTGACCCTCCCCCCACCCTCTGCCCAGTCAGGCACTTGGACTTTGGGGCCTGGATCTCAGTCGAGGACTGATCCCAGGACCCCGGGATCAGCCCCCACTGCAGCCTCTCCGGGTCACCTGGGTGGCTCCCAGGACAACAGCTGGGGCTGAGGGCAGGCTCACCTCGCAGAGTGGCCCGGAGAAGCCCTGGGGGCAGTGGCAGCGAAAGCCGTCTACCAGGTCCTCACAGAGGCCGTTGCGGCAGGGGCTGCTGGCACACTCGTCCAGCTGGAGTTCGCAGTGCCGGCCCCTGAAGCCCCTCGGGCACACGCACTGGTAGCCATTCACCAGGTCCTGGGAGGGGTGGGGCGACGCGGGGCGGGGCCGGTGAGCCTCCTGCAGTGGCCCCCGCAGGCCCCTGCAGCCCCGCACCCCTCCCACCAGCGAGCAGGGGCACCCTGCCACACCTTACCTTGCAGGTGCCGCCGTGCTGACACTGCCCATGGCAGTCGTTGATGTCTGGGGACAGAGGGGTGGGGTGAGGGACGGGGCCCGTCAGCTGCCCCAGCCCACCCCCCTGCGGCCTGCCACCCATACTGACTGATATGGCAGTTGTGGCCCTTCCAGCCAGGGATGCAATGACAGTAATAGCCACCAATCAGGTTTTTGCAAGAAAAAGCATTAAGGCACGGCTTCCCTTCACACTCATTGGCGTCTGTGAATGAGATGAGAGGGCCCATGGGGCCTGACCCCACGCCCCGCACCTGGCCCCGCACCTGGCCCCGCACCTGGCCCCGCAGCCGCCACAGCCGATGCACAGCCCGCAGTGCATGCGCCCGCGAGACCCCTGGGCCCTTACCCAGCCGGCAGGTGGCCCCCACCCACTGCGCAGGGCAGATGCACTCGAAGCCGTCCACCCGGTCCACGCAGGTGCCCCCCGCTGCGCACGGGTTGGAGGCGCACTCGTCCACGTCTGCAGGGAGACAGAGAGCGGTGGCCTGTGGGCCCACCGGGGCCTGCACCTCCGGGGGAGGGGCGCCTGGGTGGGAGAAGGGGCCACACCCCAGGGTCTTCCTGTCACTCCTCCCCTGGCCACCACGTCCACTGCCACACGGTGGCCTTGACAGCTGCAGCCCCACCCCCTCCCTGCTCGCGGGCCAGGCTGGAGACCCCGCACTCAGGGGCACTCACCCAGGGCACAGGTGGGCCCGCTCCAGCCAGACGGGCAGTGGCACTCGAAGCCGGAGGTCACCTCGTGGCAAGAGCCCCCGTTGGCGCAGGGGTTGGAGGCGCAGGCGTGCTCCGCTGCGAAGGGGACCAGAGGTGGCGGTGGGCGGCTGTTTTGGCCCAGGACCCCCACATTTTCAGAGTGTTCCCCCAAACCCCTAAGGCCCACGGTGGGGGTAACGGAGTGTCCAGGGCCCAGTGGGCCAGGCCGCGGCCACCCACGCACCTCGCTCGCAGTTCCTGCCCGAGTAGCCGGCGGGGCAGACGCAGCGGTACTGGTCGGGCTCCGCGTTGGTGCACGTCCCGCCGTTGGCGCAGGGGCGGTGGCTGCCGCAGTAGTTCAGGTCTGGGGGCAGGGGTGCGGTGCTCAGGGGTGGGCCTGCCCCGGGCGCCCACCCTCCCCAAGGTGGCTGAGCCCCGGGCCCCCCGTTACCTTTGTTACAAAGCAGGCCACCCCAGTTGGTCTCACAGTTGCACTGCCAGGGCTGCACGCAGCTGCCGTGCACGCAGCCGGGGTACGGTACACACTCGTCACAGAGCCGCCCCTGCCAGCCATAGCTGCACCTGCGGACACCCGAGGGGCGTGGGGCCGGTAGGTGGGCGTGCACCCTGGGGGTGCAGGTGGTCACGTGGGCCACCCCCAGGGCTGGCTTCCTGGGCCTTTGAACTGGAGCAGGCCCAGAGCCAGGTTGGGGTCACGGCAGCCAGCCGCCCCCACCGTCCCAGGCGCTTCCCAGCCGCTGGCCCAGGACAGTGGCCGCAGCTGTCCAGTCACTCCTCCCTGAGCTATTTTGGGACTTACCCCTGAGCGGGGCCCCGAGAGCAGGCGCCAGGGAAGGGAAGCCCTGCCGGGACCCCAGCAGTGAGAGCTCCGACGTGCGGAGCACTGCCAGGGCCCCACGGCACCCGGTCCAGCCAGCAGGACATCAGGAGGGGCGCCTGGGCTGGCCCCACCCAGCTCCGGGGCCTTGGGTGCCACTCACAACCTCACCTGAACCCCAAGGGCAGTAACTTCTCTCTCCCAACAAAGCCCCAGCAGGGGCCCATCTCACAGGTGCAGAGCCCAAGGCCCACAGTCACACCAGGACGGCCCTGCCGGAGCCAGGAAGCCACCTCCTCCCTGGCAAGCAGGCCGCGACCCCGGGGCCTGGCCCTGCCCGAGCTGTGGACCAGCGTCCCCTCTGGGAGACCTGCAAGAGGCGGCAGGCGAGGCCGTTTGTGCAGCCCAGCCAGGGTGCGGCTGTCCCCAGGGCCCAGGGCAGTGGGACCGGGGACACTGGTGTCAGAGGACAGGGCCCGTCATCCTGCAAGACACCACCAGGGCTCCAAGCCCTGACCTGGACCCCCAGGGACCCCTTCCAAGCACCGAAAGGTCCTGTGGGAAGGGAGTGACATCCAGGCCATGTCACTTCCATGCCGGCACTACCATGTGGATTTATTTTTGTACAAGGAAGGAGCCACGGCCCTTCCTGGGCTGCCCCTGAGCCCCACAGCCATGCAGAGGGGACGGGGACCACGCAGTGGGCAGTGACGAGGGAGGCCGGGGGCGGGGAGGGAGGGTTCCACCTCCCAGACCACGTGCGCAGAGGGGTCCACGTGGGTGCGGGCCACGCGCCCCCACGCAAACCCTGCAGGTGACGGACGTGGGAGACCAGGCCTGGGCGGGGCTGTGAGGGGCTTGGGTCCCCAGTCGGGGGCATGCGGTCAGGCCTGGGTGGGGCAGCCCCCAGCTTCCCTGGCCTAGGGCTCCAGAAGCCTGGGAGGAGGCGGCAGGAAGGCAGGGCCATCTCCGCAGCAGCATCCGGTGGGGGTGTCCTGCCCTGAAACCTGAGTCCTGAGCCACCGCGGCAGCTGGGCCTCACCCACGGGGCGCCGAGGGCGGGTGGTGGCTCACCTACTCCCCCCCCCGCAGCCCTTCGGGCCTCTGTCCTAGGGAGTCCCTCCCCTCGGCTTCCTGCACAGCCCACGCCAGCAGGGGAGGGTGGGGCCGAGACAACTTCCCTCCCACCTCAGCCCCTGGGTCCCTGGCCAGCCACCCAGGGCCAGGGCACTTGGCACCAGGGCTGACCCAGGGTGTGCGGGGCTGAAACCAGCCCCAATCAGCGGGCGGGCAGGCCGGCAGCTGGCCTCACCCCTCCTCTCCCGCCCAGAACATGGACCCACCCTAGGCCAGGCCCCCCGCCACATGCCCTCTGACCCCTGCTGTGACCCCCACCTTGAGGCCCCCTGCATGGGTCTGAAACCCAGCAGCGTGAGGGGCCGGGTGGGTGACGCCCCCGGCCCACGACTTCCCTGGGCCAAATCCACCACCCGACAAGCGGAACGCTCAGCCCCCTCCCTTCCTGCCCCAACTCGTTCCTGTGTGGCCCTGAGAAAGTCACTTAACATCTCTGTGCTCAGCGTGTTGGAAAATGCATATGGAAGGAAGCAAACCCACCTCCACAGAGAGGCCCTGGGCAAGGCTTCGCTGCCGCACCTGCTCCTGTCAGCCAGGGGCGGGGGGCCGCCACCTGGCCCGCCTCCCTCGCGGCCCCAGCCCCACGGTCCGCACCGGTTGCCTGGACCCCTCCTCCGACCCCCTGGAGGCCTGCGGGCCTCTGCCCACCGCACACCTGCACCAGGAGGAGGCCCGACTGGTTCCCCACCTCTTCTCTCCATCTGCCAGCCCAGGGCTTCAAACGCCACCTGCACACCTCCGGCGCCCATGGGTGCCCCGGGCCAGCACCGTCCCTGTAAACCCCGCTGCCTGGGGGGCATCGCCGGGGGCAGGGCAGACACCACCCTGCTCAGCCCTCCCCGGCCGTCCTGCCTTGTTCCCGACCACAGGCTCTTCCCGCTGCCCGGCCCTTCCGCCCACCTTGCCCGGCTCCAAGCCCCCTGCCCCAGTGCTGTGGACCCCCACCCTGAGGGGGCTCTTGGTCCCCAGACCTGCACCCCTCGGACGTGACTGTCCTGGACACCCTCCCCAGAGCCCGGCCCTGGCGGGGCTGTCGACACGCGGGCTCCGCGGGCAGGAGCCTCCCCCACGCCGGTGACCAGCGCCCAGGAGCGGCCCGTGTCCCTGAGGCCCAACGCCACCCCCTGTGCACAGCGGGGCCACCCTCCGCGGAGGCGGGAGCGCGTGTCCTCAGAGCAGGGTGACCGAGCCCAAAAGGCGCAGGCGCGGACTCACCTGCACTCCCCCGGCACCGAGCAGCCCCCGTGGAGCAGGTTGCAGCCTTGCTGACACACGGCTGCAAGAGAGGGGCAGAGGCCTGCTGGGCCGAGGTGCTCCGCGGGGCGCGCCGGGCCCCCCCCCCCTGCCCCCCCCCCCCCCCCCCCCCCCCCCCCCCCCCCCCCCCCCCCGCTGTGCCCGGCCGCACCTTGCTCGCACTCCTGGCCCATCCAGCCGTCCATGCAGGCCTTGTTGCCGTAGGGGTCGCAGGTGTGGTGGCCGAAGTAGTCATCGCGCGGCCGGCAGAACTTGTTGCAGGTGGGGCTGTAGTAGTTCTCGGCGCAGCGCACGCGGATCTGCAGCTCCAGGTGCGCCACGTGGCCGCTGAAGTGCAGGCTGGTCCAGCGGTCCTCGGGGTTGATCATGCCCGTGTGCGACACCCGCTCGATCAGCAGCTCCTCTGGGGGGGCCGCAGAGTCAGCCGGCCGCCCGCCCTGCCCCTCGGAGGCCCCGCAGCAGAGCCTGGGTGGCAGGGACGCCGGCCAGGCCACCGCGGGAGGCTGGGGGCCCCCACAGGCTCCGCCCCACGCCCCACATGTCGGCTGGGCCAGGAAGGTGGGGGCGCCCAGCCTGCGCCCTCCCGGCAGGGGTCCACCCCCGGCCAGCGCAGGGATGTCGCTGGACTGTCCCGTCGCTCGGGAAGCCTGCGGCAGGCTGGCCGCCACTGCCGGCCTCAGCTGGCCTTCTCCGGGACCCAGCCCCCCGGCCGCTGGGCCTGACCTCAGGTCGAGCCAGGGCGTGAGCTGGCCACCTCGGCACATGGGATCCCGGGAACCCACTGGGACGTTCCGCAGCTCTGGGCTAAGGAACCCCGCGCCCCCGCGCTGTGACCTGCCCCGGCCTCGCTGACCGTGTCCCCTGTCCTGTCACACAGGCCCTGTGGGCTCACTCTGGCCTCGGGCCCCTGCACAGCTGCCGCCACCTGCAGTGTGCTCTTCCCACAGGGCCCCCACCAACCTCTGCCTTACCGCCACGGGGCCCCTCGGACCCCAACACAGGCCGGCAGCCCACAGGGGTCTCAGGGGCAGGGCCGACGCGGCTCCAAAGAGCACACCCACCAGGGGAATACAGACAAGGCTCAGGTGGGTGGGGTGGGGGCAGTGCTGCAGAGCTTCCTGGCAGCCAGAGGGAAAAGGGGACCCGGTGCACAAAACCCTCAGGGTAGAAGCAGCTGTGCTCCCCCAGCGGCAGAGGACAAGGGGTCTGGCCACGTGCATCCCCGCGGCTGACGGGGCAGCTTCCTGGTGCCCCAGGGCGCCCTGGCACAGTGGCCACGCCCATGCCGCCGGGCTGACTCACCCTTCGGGGTGGTGTGGTTGTCCCAGTCCCAGGCCTCCACGATGAGGGTGAAGGAGCGCTGCAGACACAGGGAGGGGTGGTCAGGGACCTGCCCGGCTGTACCCCAGCCCTGAGCCCCTGCTCTGCCCCCTGGGCTGCCAGGGCTCCCTGCCCACCAACGACCCCTCTCAGCACCCTTGCTGTACCCTCCCCAACCCCCCAGGTCAGTCAGGCTCAGGGGGCTTGGCCCCTGGCTCCTGTGCCCAGCGGCCCACACTTGGGGAGGCTGGGTGACCTGGCAGAGCATCGGGGCAGCAAGGCCACCAAGAGGAGCAGCACTGTGGCCTCCTGCCAGGCATGCTGGGGTGCAGGGTGGAGAGCACCCCACCAGGCCTGACAGGCACTGCTCCCAGGACACAGCAGGCTCACCCTGAACAGCCTGCAGCCCCTAAGACTAGGGAAGAGGCAGCGCAGGGCCCCTGCTACACAAGTGGGGAACCTGAGGCCCAGGGACCCCAGGGGCAGCCTCAGCTGTGACCTCTGTCCCCCACCCCCGACTCCCAGGACCATGTGCCATTTGAGGCCCTGGCTACATGACGGGCAAGTCCCTGAGTGACCCGAGGACCCGCCCCCTGCAAGAGCAGCCAGCGCAGCCCACTCACAGGCACTGGCGCCCACGAGGGACAACTTGGCTCCCTGCCCAGGATCTCCATGGTTCCCCGTCCGTGCCCCAGGGCCTCCTGTCACCCCTCCATGGGACCCTGGCTCCACCTGGGCTGGGGGGCCCCAAGATGGCCACTGCTGGGGCCACCGGCCACTCAAGGGGACCCAGGCAGACCCAGATGGCTCCCCGTTCTCCAGCCCCTTCCGTGTGGCTATGCTGAGGAACCACCAAGGGGTCCCCCAGTCTGTTCCCTCCCCACACTGGAGCTTCCAGCGGACACACAGACCCAAGACTGCCCATCCTCCTGGGCACCCCCAGTGCCAACCCCACACGGCGCCCTCCCGACCAGCGGGCTGCCTGCTGCACCCACAGCCACCCAGTGCCCGGACCTGGGCCTGGGGGGCCCTCCTCCCCCCACGAGACACCTGCTTTCCTGTGGCCTCCCCCCACCCACACTGCCGCCCCTGCCCTGAGTCCAGCCTACCTGTGGGACACACGGCTCATGCCCAGGACCTCACACCTCCGCCACCAGCCTGGGGCCTGCACCCACCCAGGAGCAGAGGCTGGAACTGCCGACCAGTCCTCTGTCCCCTAGAACTGCCCCTCCCAGGCAGCCACCAGGGTCTCCATCCCACCTCTTGACTCAAACCCACTTCCCCTTCCGCCACCGTCCTCCACGAGGCCACCAGCGCCTCCCACACCCGTCCATGGGAGCCCACGGATCCCAGGCCACCAGCACCTCGCACACCCGTCCATGGGAGCCCACGGATCCCAGGCCACCAGCACCTCGCACACCCATCCATGGGAGCCCAGGGACCCCAGGCCACCAGCACCTCCCACACCCATCCATGGGAGCCCACGGACCCCAGGCC